>JAPDKR010000005.1:600000-797835 GCA_027569675.1 Penicillium crystallinum | reverse complement strand
CCTAGGGCCAAGTGCCATTGAAATTGACGATGTTGAGGAGGTGTAGGAGAAAAAAAAAAACAGTGGGTGGTTGTTGGGGCAATATAGGTGGGGCGAAGTGGGAAGATAATTTTGAACCCCTATGTATTAAAGGAAGCCGGTGATAGAGGACAGCGTACTTTGTTAGTATTTAGTCAGAGACAGACTCAGCGTCAAGTTGGACGTACATGAGTTGAAGTTGATGTAATTGCCGCGGAACTAAATTGAATCTCTTTGCCTTTTCAATCTCGTAAATGCCTCTATTGAATCACCAAGTTCTGTCGCCAACTATACATGGAGCCTAGGGGCTTGCTTCTTGCGTGGTCGTTATGTTGCTCTGATGCTGCTGGCGATTCCGTTCGACAAGACATTTTTATCATCTCTCTACTTCTCTTTCATCTTATTCTGCCTGGCTGGATAACAGATACATCCGAAAAACATCCCCGCTTCGAACCTCTCTCAACCTCCATTCCTTCATTATTGCTTCTCTGACCTGTCGGCTCAGCACATTAGATACTATGTCTATGTATATAGTTCGACTCTCTTCAACACAATTTCCATCCTACTGGTGGGACCAGGTTTCGAATTAACTCTGCGTATTGTTACCTAAATCACCTCAATATTCTGTTCTTTGGCTCTTTGTCAGTCTCAAAAGCCTATTCTTCCCTTTACCATTTGCTTGCCCATTGTTAAGCTCTATTTCTTTGTTGACTTACTTGCTTCTATAATGACCACATGTGTATAAGAGTAACCGAATCGATTCGTTATCAGGCTCAGCAAACAGAGATATTCGACTCTCAAAACGACCACTTAGCACAGACCTAAAAGCTATTTTTGATTTCTTCGATCAGCATTTTACATACTCTTGTCGCAGGTCCAATTTACTCGGCAAAATTCAAGTTCAGTTGATCTCAATGTCTCTCAAATACCGTGAATTCGAACTGCTTGGGGATAACCTACGGCGATGGATCGAAAACGCCAATGAGCCCGGATGCCCCGTTCCTAAAACCACATTTGGCATTTCAGACATTAACGAGCGCGCCTGGCGTATCCTCTCCTTCCCGCAATATCTTGACGACCAATGGGATTCCTGGGCCTACAGCATGGGCCTGCCAGTTGATGCACCGGCCTGCGGTCAAGATCCCAGCTATCACACGCAGTCAGTGATCAAAATGAACGATGAGTATTCATTTTGGATTGGGCGATCAGGTCCGGGGGTCGTCTTTCTTGACAACATTAGGAGAATAGAGGGAAGTACCCATCCATACATGTCTGAGTATACTAAGGCATTCTATGAGATGCATTTTCCCTTGGAGAGCCTGAAGTACGTTGTTGTTACTATCATTATTCAAACTGAAACTATAGGTCTTTTGACTGACCGAGTCTACAAGTCTCGTGAAGGTCTTCCCTTCCTCTCTAAGGAGCCGCAAACTTGGGAGACGCCTTCATCCGGGTTTTGCGCTGTTCTTGGTACCCCTATTGGCAAAGTCGTGGGGGCTTTCGTCTTGGGTGCTTATGGTCAGGGTGTCAAACGGATTGCACGGGTTGTGAGTTTCCGTACTGGTGAGAATCTAATGGACTTTAACCTACGTTTTGATATTGAAGATGTTTGATAGCTTGGGATTCTCTTGGTTCACTTTCTGCAGGTCATTTGATCTTACGAAGAAATTTTCTTGCTTCGACTGACAATTTAGAAAATTGAGTCGACTGTTCTTAATCTTTCATTATATCATGAATATTAGTTTGTGTTGATTGAACATAACCTACGACAAAGTCCATATGTAGGCATTCGTAATCTTCGATATAATTCTATTAAGCAAAGCGAACTACCCACATAGGGAGCTATACGTAAACATCTCAGTCCAAGCAGAGAATCTATCTGATGTACCCGGAAGAGACAGCTCGTATATCTGATCAGAAACCCGGGAGGCAACTTTGAGTCCGCCCACAGGTACGGAGCATTGGGCGCACTTACAGTCTCACTGAGACATGAGACTATAGGTATCGACCAAGCAATTTATTCGTAGCTACAAAGCGTTGAGCCACCAAAAGTCAACTCATGTCTCACGTCTCAAATGCGGGGTATCGTGTCTTGGTTGTTGCCTAGTTGTCTCAACCTTTGCTCGTTTCCTTTCATGTGGCTTTTATTTAGCGGCAGAGTTACGGGGTAGATAGTAGCTTACTTTCTTGAAGCTGTCTTTTAGCAGCGGTAAGCCATAAAATAAAGAATATTGACGAGATCTCACATTTTGCCACGTGGAATTCCAAATGGCCCCCATGGTGGGGGATCACCCACCTGGAGACAGCCGTCTACAAATTGTGCACTTCAGCTTTCCATATTTCCAAACACCAATTATCCATTGTTCTGCTCCTCTGTATACATAGTTTCTCCGGCCCAATGTCAAACCAAACCAAACCAACTATCATTCTCGTGCATGGCTCATGGCATGGCTCATGGTGCTGGAAGTTCCAAATCCCCGCGCTCGAGGCTCTCGGCTACCCGGTGGAAGTCGTAGACCTACCATGCGTGAGCGGGGTCGCGGGCACCACACAATTCGACGATGCTGCCCACGTACGTTCAGTTGTCGAATCGCAACTATCCACGGGTAAGCGCGTCGTTGTCCTGGCCCACTCCTATGGAGGACCCATTGCGAGCGCCGCCATCAAAGACTTGTCCCAAAAAGGCGTCCTAGGAATGATTGCGCTATGTGCGTATATCTTTCCTGGGGGTATGGACCAAGGCGCACTCATTCGTCAAATTGGCGGCATACCCTTCGTGGCATGGCACATGCCGAGCGAAGGGCTGTCTATTGTCAAAGATCCCTCCAGTTTCTTTTTCCCTCCGGATACACCGGCGGAACGCATTGCGTGGGCTGTACCACAGATCCGTCCTCAGAGTATGGCTGCCACTATGGGGATCGTGCCGCCTCAAGCCTGGCAAGATGAATCGTACGTTGGGAGGTTGGGCTATATCAGGTGCACTGGGGATGTTGCCATTCCGATCGCAGAACAGGACAGCATGATAGATGGTGCAGGTGGTCGGCATAAATGGGTTGTTCGTACAATTGAAGGATCAGGTCATAGCCCGTTTCTTTCGCGGCCATCTGAGGTGGCCGTTCAGGTTGATGAAGTGATCAATGAGTTCGAGGCCAGGCTCAGATAAAGAACAAGAGAACACAGTGGGGAATTATCCCAGATGACTCACGCCTTTCAAAGTAAAAAAAGCCTGGGCAGATAATTGCTCCTAGTCCATCTTTTTCCCTCCTGGGCAATGGAGATGAGTGGGAAAGCTTAGATACCAGGTAACACGGAGCTTGAAAATTGTGTGAGCAGGTATCAAGAGCCCTCTTTTGGGGAGACTACCAAAATCAAGACTTGAGAGACTCATATAATGATAGACCTGCTCTAGGACCGAACGTGTAGTGTCTGTCTGATTGATCTTTCGTGGGGGTGATTCCAAGTCGAGGCTTCCGAGCAGTGCCTTTGTATAGTACCTAGGTAGTTCTATTTTGTTGGTCAAATTGTTTCATCCAAAAATGACGAGATATGGGTATTATATACAATATAGTAGCCTTTCTTTTCGACCTGTGTTGGCATTGTATGTATCCAAATTCAGTCCATGTGCGATAGTGGCGCTGCAGAAGAGCGGAGTACTTTCCACATCAATTGTTCAACCCGAACAGAAGGTCTATTGTGAGAAATTGAGTCAAAATGCGAGACTATGATTGGTGCGAATTAGAACATTTCACTATGTGGGCCAATAGGAATGACTCGTTCTTGTTCGACTCGGACATAGTACACATCAGATTTACAATCTGAGGTGTCCGCACCGTCAGCTCTGTTTTTTGCTTTTCTTTCTTTCCGCCTTCTCTTTGTTTACTTCCTCTCTTTCTTCAAGTCTCTCGTTTGATCGCATTCGCTCGGTTGCTCATCTCACTTTCGCTCAGTACTCTAGCGCCCACGTTGTTTCGCGAGATACATCTGCATCTACCAGATCGAGGAGGTTCTCTCCTCCATTATGCACTGATCCAACACCGACCCTCTAACTACTTTTGCGACTCCACCAACTTCAAATCTCCGAGCAGATTTGCGCTTTCAACTTCTGGGACTATGGGGATTTCGAATTCCGCCATCATTGTGATCGTCCTCGTGGCGTGTCTCGCCATCACTGCGCTGGGCGCTTCCCTCTTCAAGCACTACAAGCCCGCCGATGGCGAGGTTCCGTACAGTCCGGGCTACGAGCAGAAGCTGTACATGGCAGAAGTGCGCGCCCGTGGATTTGAGGATCTGAAACGAATCTCTTGGGCTGCAAGGGATCTGGAGTCTCGTTGTATGTTTCTATGCCGATCTGCTGATCTCCCCGCTAACCGACTTAGATCCAGTGGCACCCGGCTATTATCGCCCCACCAACACCGACGTCTCCAAAGACACTGGAAGCTCTTAACTTCGCTTTGCTCCCTTTTTTCGAAATCATGACTACGAATTATGGACACTGGGTGGGATGTATGGGACGTTCCACCATGACGGTTACACGGGGGAACTGGCGTTACATGGGGTTAGCATCGGTCTGCTCACACTTCGGGGGCGAAAGGAACACGATTGGGTCTGTCTGGTTTCAGGGACCAACAGTATCCTTCGTGGGAGCATTTTCACTTGGTCGGCTTTGATGGGTTGGGTATTTCTGCGTCTTTCAGCTATGATTTTTATGATATGGTGGATCTGCATACGCGTAACTTATCTGACACTTATTGCTTTACCGACTTGCTTTTTTATCTGAGATTCACAGCATTAGCTTGGCTTCGAACAAATACAAAACATTCATCTCGACTAATCCATGCATTGATGTGCTCTGAGTATACCGTGAAGCTTGAAACAATGACGTCAAATGAATCAAGCCTCCGCAAAATTTAAAGCCTCGAGTAAGTTGATTCGATATACTGCAATGGCTGGACTATCCATTTCATACGGTGAAGACTGATTAGTGCAGATCCGTAAATGGCCGATCAGGAAGTTCCTCCACCTGCGAGCCCGCCGTCTCGCGCACTGTGGAACTTCCCCTCGCAATGGTTCCTCAATTCCCTAAGGCACGGGCATGAAATCCGTGATTCTCAACCGGCTGGAATACCAAGTCAATGGGCTAACGATACTCGCCAAGATAGTATGGATCTACACCACCGTTCTTCTCGGCTCATGTATCATCCTTTACCTGCTCGGCACCATCGTACACCCGAGACACGTTCTCCACCAGCTACGGACCAATGTCGTCGAGACATCCTGCCTCTCATGCATCTCCATCGTTTTCACCTCCATCCTTCAACTGGCCGTTCTCCAATATGTCGAGAAAGTCGGACTACCCATATACATCGTATGGTGGGTAAACACCGGCATGGCCATGGTTGCTTGTCTGGTAATCCCATTCCTCCATCTCCAACTACAGCCCTCAGGAGCGCGACACATCCCAGCCGCCGCATTGTTGCCATTCATTGCGGTATTGAAGTCTGCCGCGGGAGGTAGGACGATATATCGCCTTGCGCATATCAGCCCCCGACTCCAGGTCCCCGCCATAATCATCTCGTACCTTGAAGTCGGGGCTGGGCTGGGCTGGCACTGGTCAATGGCTTTGACTCCATTACACTTTTTCAAAATCTTGATCGCACATCGCAGACCACAGATAAGGTGTACGGGGATATGAAACCCTGCGGGCTGTTCAGACGGGTAGCTCTGCAGCGTACGATCGGGGCCAGTTTATAACCGCAAAGGCAGCTACTCCGGTTGTTCATTGCAGCTGTTTCACCAGTCTTCTTGTCTGAGGGTAAGGGGTGTTTTGGTGATTTTTTGCTGTTCTGAGCATCTCTCATGCTCTTTACACGCAGCCTGGGGTCTTCCCTGTTACTGCTTCTCCTGGTGAAATGGGTGGTCCTACAGGTTCTGACATTGAGAGGCATTTTCACAGAGCGCATTCTGAGCCTGGATCATGGATGGAGAAAGCGATTTGATGAGCGATGGCATCCAGAGATCAACGTGTGAAACATCTTGATGGCTTGGCGTTGCAACCCGTTCCAGCATTTCCATACAAAAATGGCAAGCTCACTCAGCTTCACGTGCTCGATCAGGCGAGCAACGAACATTTGTATCAACACAAGCATCACAATTTCCTGGGATTTGAGCGTTCAATTTACCTGGACGCTTGGCGTCCGAAATAGTCACCGTCGGAGGAACATTGATTCGGTCTTCGGGGCGCCGAACGCCGACGTCTTTTTATAGCACGGATGATCAGCAGTTGTGAAAGCCGTGAACACTAAGTCGCTCAAAACGCCCTCTTCTCAATTAGTTATCTGGTGGTATCATTTCAGGCATCTGCGGTTTCTAGGCTTGCATCATATATGAAGTGGACATGGACCTTTAAGTAGAGTTACAGTGCCCTCTCACTCGTCGAAAGCCCAAGGCTGTGAATTTGAGGCTGTGAAAAGCCCCCAAGGGGCAGCCCCAGGCACAGCGGAACCTCCCCGATCCTCTAACACAAATAAAACGTCTGCCTATCAACATCTCTCATCCCAATGAGAATATCTTGCTATCCCATTACTCTGTACACCATGACTCGAATACTGGCCTGAGCCCCTCAGCACGGATGCCTAGCCTCGGGCTATCGGGAGCGGGACACATGCGAATTTATGCCATGTGGTTAATGTCCTAGAAATATGCGCACAATTGGCATCTCTTCGCAAGTACAACATACGAACTGTCCTCCGGAGCACACAACATCCCACTTTCCCTTTCCTTGCCGGACCCCGTTCCCCACATAGTTCGTGCCCGCGAATACGAGTACGGCCGTAGGGCCAGGCTAACCTTACTATTTATTCCGAGACGTTTTCTTGGGATTTTTCAGTTCTCAGCCTCGCTCTTCTCTTATATCTTGTATTTGAACGGCTTTCTTCAATTGTGACTCAAAGACCTGCAGAGCTCCATCATGGATTGTCCTGATACCATAACCAGCTATGAAAGCGACACATCAAGCGAAGAACGGTATGTACAGTCTTCTTAACTCAACTCCACGTACATATCAATTACACAAAAGAACCAAGTCTCATTCAATCTGGTAGACCACCAAGTCCACACCCAAGATTCAAGATCCATTCCAAATTCCAAATAGCCAAACCGCCCCCAAAATCAAGTCAACGACTCCGACTTAGCCCCAAATTACTCCTTCAAGTACAGCAATTACCTTCCAATCACCGTCCAGTACCCGTACTAGAAGTATGGCAGCCACCACTGCGCAAATCAAAATTAACAAAAGGCTTCCCTACACGCCCAAAGCTGAGCACGAGAGATATCTACGCAACTCTCAATGAGCCATATATCACCAAATCCTCCCTTGCAAAGGAAGGAGATCCCCAGATTCCAAGCACACAACCAAAAAGCGAAATCAATGCCCAAGAAAAGGATATCGTTGCTGCAATGTGCCAACCATCAAGTCCAGACAACCCCACATCAGCAATTCACTTCCGCTGCGCACAATCCACCTGGCAGGCCAGTGTTGGCGTAGCAGGGCATGACCACAACCCATGTTACAAATTCTTCATTAAGAATAAAGAACATACCAGTTCTGAGCCTTGTCGGATGATCATGCAGTGGGAGAAACGGACTGTTTCGAAAGACAATGGGATGCCGTCTTCGGAGCAATTCGTTCTTGTTGCGATTGATCGTAAAGAGCGTCGGAAGAGTCGAATCGCGACTATGAATCCGGGTGGGTTTGAGATTACGGTTCGGAAGAGTTCGGTCTTGGAGCATTTGCGGACTTGTATGGCGTTGACGGATCCTGTTTCTGTGGGGAGTGGAAGTTCGGATTCTGGTGCGGATTTGGAGGCTTGGTTGTATACCCTTGTTTTGACGTTGGGCGTCTCGGTGGCTTCGAGGGAGGGGTGGTTGGGGTGATTTTGGTTTGAATTGACTTTTGAGATATAAGTTTTGGGGATATTTGAAAGAGGGTTTGGTCTTCTAGATGGTATGAGGAGAATTCTTCCGAGTCGATCTAGCTTAACCGGCTTGTTTTACTTAGCGTACATGGAAGCACCAGTGTTTTTTTGAAAGATTCATGCTAAGTATTTGATGCAATAACAGATCCTATTGGCAACTACATGAGCATACAGCGCCTCGGAGTGATATGAACTTCGGGTGTTTCAGCATCATTACCAATGCAGACAGCACACTGTGACTACCAAGTAGTCACACCTTCTTCAAGCGCTTTGATCTGTAATGCAAGCAGCCGCGAATAGTATCTGCTGAGAGCGAGGTTCCCACCCATAAACCAGAATCCAGGATGACCACTTCGGCGCCAGATAGTCCGCATTTCACCTTCCTGATCAAGACCCCAGATATCACTAACCCGATCAGCAACCTTATCACCGAAGATCACCCGAGTGTCAGTCCTCATGTTCTGGTATCCAGTCGCAAACACAATTTCATCCGCTTGAAGCTCTGTACCATCTGCAAACCTGAGCCCATGGGGAAGTATCTCACTGATCTCCTGCCCCTGCTTCACCTTGATCTTTCCATCGATGATGAGCTGGCTGCCACCAACGTCAATATAGTACCCCCCACCACGCTGGTAGTACTTGATCAGGAGACCACTATCCATGGGTCCATTATCAACCTTGAAGCCTGCTTTTTCCAGCCCTTCAAGAATTCTCGCATCATTCTGATTCGTGAGTTTGGTGATCTTGGCCTGCTGCACCTTGAACAGACGCGATGGGATGCTCGACAGATAAATATCGGCGTCTTCGGTTAGGGGTCCATTCTCCTCATATAGCCCCTTGAAGCTGATGTTCAACGTACTCTCAGAGCTAACTACACATGTAGAGCTCCGTTGCACCATGGTGACATCGTACCCCTTTTCGACAAAGTCCTGGGCAATATCATTCGCCGAGTTGCAAGATCCAACGACGACGGCCTTCTTGCCTTTTGATTCGGGGTTCGCGCCCGGGAATTCTGAACTGTGACACATGCTGTCTCCCTTGAACTCTTCCATACCCTTGAAGGTGGGCAGGTTTTTCTTGCCGGAGTGGCCGGTGGCTTGGATGACATGTCGTGGGTGCAGGGTGCGTGTTTCGGTCCCGTTTTCTGTCTGGCGCTCAACAACAACGGTCCATTGCTTCTTGCTCTCGTCCCAGGAAGATGATTTGATCTCGGTCTGCGTCCAGACGTTGAGCTCCCGGAACTTGACGTAGGTTTCGAAGAAATCCGCCAGTTTATCCTTTGGTGTGTAAACTGGCCAGTCGGGTGGGAAGGGCAGGTATGGCATATGGTCGTACCACACTGGGTCGTGGAGAACGAGTTGGTGGTAGCGCTTGCGCCAGTTATCTCCGATTCTCGTCTCTCTGTCGATGATGAGGGTGTCCACCTTGAGCATCTTGAGCCGTGCAGCGGCCACCAGGCCACCCTGACCCGCGCCTTGTTTTCTCGTGTCAACTTTCAATTTTGGAAATAGAAAGAATGCAGTGGGACATACCGACTACTAAGACTGCGGGGTCCTTGTCTACAAAGTTGATCTCATCGTCCCGTTGTTCTTTCCAGTTCTTCCTGCCTTTCTGTTCGCCATGTCGGGCACCAAACGGCCTTTCTTTACTTTGTTCGTGGCCTTTCAGATCAATCAAGGAAGTGAAGACGGTGAAGATCTTCCAGTTGCCATCCTCCTCTGCCAATCGCATGATGCCATTTCCGTGTCCGTTCTCAGAAGTAATCTTGATGAAGAACTCGATACCAAACACATCGCCGAATGCATCAATGGGACCCTTATGAGGAGATCTAAAAGCAGATGATCGATCAATTTCGAGTTTACTCGGTGGTGCCTCTGTGACAAAGGCAGACACAGCCTGACGACCCTCACGGGTGTGGAAGTCCCACGAATAGCACAAATGGTCGCGCCAATAGCAATTCTCAAGGAAAAGAGATGAAATTGCCTTCTTATCTCTTGCTGCCAGACCTTGATTCAGCTGGGTGATGGTTTTTTCCGCAACGCTGTCTGGATCTGGTGACGATGATTCCGACATGGACTTCGGGAATTCGCCGAGCGGGATATTGTAGGAACCCGGTACCACTCGCTCTCGCGATGGAATGTCACCAGCGTCACCCATTTTGCTTTATCTGATTGAAGATTGGGATGATTATAATTGCAGCTTGGGGGATGGTAGAAAGAGAAATGAGAGGGTGGATTGCTGAAGGTGCCTCAACCTGCAGCTCTGGTACCAGAACCCCGCTTCTTGACGCGTTGGGAATCTTGTGTACCTCTGGCTTTTGGGGTTTTATACGTACAACATAGACCGCCACAAATAGTATGGTCAAGTACATGCATCCTAGGTGAGTTGATACCTCACATTGGCCCACTCATACATATGTAGCTAGGTCCTTCCAGTCTTCATTCGTTGTCACTGGGGCACATGTTCAACGTGGCAGACTGTCCTGATTGCCTCAGATTCACCAATGACATAGTATACTTGCTGATACCCATCGCTTTGCCCGTTGATGGGTATAGTCGATCACCCAGCTGTTTTCTTCTTTCTTTTCCTAAAATTGATGTCGGGGGCTTCCAGGAGTATCATGACACGCTGTATCTCCTGACTCGGGGCCAAGCAAAGATGGCGAGGGTACATTGAAAGTCCGAAAGATATCATCATTGTATACTCCTCTTCGCTCTCCCCGTGGGGTATGCTTGTCTTATGTTTGTGAAGAATCAGCATGTGAGCGCCCGGTGTAAGATCTATGGATATATATTCCGAGCTCCTTTCCTCAACGAGGGACAGGATGAGCCAATCCCCTCGCTCAATCAAGCTTTTCTCCAACCAAGGAGGGCCTCAAATTCAATTGATCTCCAAAGTTCACGATACACGATATTACGTACCTTGTGCCAGAGTTATTGATTTCACCACGTTGAATAGCAGACATACCCAAATGCATTTAAAACATTTTACAGGGCACCAACACATCAACTAGCATCATTGGTCTAGTGGTAGAATTCGTCGTTGCCATCGACGAGGCCCGTGTTCGATTCACGGATGATGCACATTTCTTTTTTTTTGCCCGTGGATCTCTCTCCCAATGCCATTGTATCTTTTAAAATCATTCATCTTGCCACAAAAAGCTGACATTCAAATTCCAATCATCCGTTTCGTAATTTTTCCCAATATTCGAGTATCGGGCGCTTTGCCCCGATCGCGCAAACGTTCCCCAAACAAATTGGCCCCCAAGAGTCGCTTCATTTCCCGTTGATGCAGACATCCAAGAGTGGACTACGGAGTACTTTGTATATTATGGAGACATTGTCAGTTTACTCTGTAGCAGTTTTCCCCTCCGAGTTGGTAAGGGAGTGTAGACATGTTCACTCGAACCCAAGACACGGTGCATTGCCAATAAAGCTTAGCCCCTGAAGCACTGATGCGAAACTGCATGTATCCGCTCCGACATTAGTAGCATTTGAACGGCAGGGATTCGGGCGTGTATTCTCAAAGTAGGAATTTCGCTGTTTATCTTTAGTCAAAGGTCCTTTAAGGGAGAGTTGGCTTAGTAGAAAGTGACCCACAGCATTCTTTTTTTGCTACTAACTTCATCCCACTAATATACAGAGCAGGGTCAATTGTTGTAACCTCGGAAGGCGATTGATCTCAGTTCAGCACACGCGAGACTTGGCATCCTTATGGCCTGTATCTGTGTTCAGGCCTCAGCACTAAATCTAAAAAGGAACGCCAAGCATATGTCGGAAGGTGGAATTGCCCGAGTAAGTCTAGAGCGTCGAGAAGCCAATTTAACTGAATCCCGCTGATTTTGCGCCTGGAACTCCGTAGAAAAGCACTGGCCGTGGGATCTAAACGCGGGGAAACTTTGTCCTTTCGCCCATGTGCTCCGTACGTGATCACTTAGACCATATTGTCCTATCTCTGAACATGCTGCACTCATAACGTATCATGACTCGGGCCCAGCGTCAACTTCTAGGCGCTTGCCTTGCTGCTTTCCTATTGCTCTTGCTCTACCGGTATCATCGCACACACGAACTCTATCCCCTCACCCAAACCCCAACTTCCAGACCCGAGACCAACCCGAATGGCAAAGCGAACCAGTATCCTTGGTTAGAAACTGAAGTCCAGACACTCCCCAAAGTCCAATCGGCGAGCTCGAAGCCATCTCAATCTACATTGGCACGACAGTCGGCCGTGAAAGAAGCATTCAAGCAATGTTGGCAGTCATACCAGTCACTTGCTTGGGGGGCAGATGAGTTGATGCCTCTCGGTGGCATCCCAAACAATGAACAAGGGGGATGGGGTGTTACACTGATTGACAACCTAGACACACTATGGATTATGGGAATGCATGAGGAATTCAAGGACGCCGTCGCTGCAGTGACCCTGGTGGACTTTCGAAACACCCAATCACCACAAATCAATACCCACGAGGTCAACATCCATATACTTGGAGGCTTGCTGGCAGCTTTCGACCTCAGCGGGGAAAAAAAGTTGTTGAAAAAGTCCATCGAGGTGGGCGATATGCTTTATGCTGCGTTTGAGACACCCAACAGAATGCCTATCATTTATTGGGACCCACATAAGGCTTCTCGTCGGAAAGGACAGCCTGCAGAGGAAAAAGTACTCACTGGGGAACTCGGCTCCTTTGTGTTGGAGTTTACAAGGCTCTCTCAAATCACCGGTGACATGAAATACTTGGACGCAGCCCAGCGAGTCATGGATTTCTTTGACAAGCAACAAGACACCACCCAACTTCCAGGACTGTGGCCCGTATCCGTGAATCCCAGCGCCGAGCTTTTCTACGAGGATATCTTTACATTGGGTGGCAACGCAGCCTCTCTGTACAAGACACTACCCGGAGCACATGCATTGCTAGGCGGACGAATGCCGATGTATCGCAATATGTATGAGAAAGCCACAACCACAGCGGCAGGCCACAATATCTTCCGACCAATGAATGTTGAGAATAAAGACATTCTCCTCACTGGCACTATTCGAGTTGTGACAGAGAACGACAAACAGCAGACATATCTAGAGCCCCAAATTCAATACCAGTCTTGTCTGGCCGGTGGAATGTTTGCAATAGGAGGCGCACTCTTCGACAATCCCATCCATCAAAAAATCGCCCACAAGTTGGTCGATGGCTGTATCTGGGCTCACCAAGCCATCCACTTAGGCATCATGCCGGAGGTCTTTGATGCAGTTCCATGTGCATCACAAGAAAGCTGTCCATGGAGCGAGTGGCACTGGAAACAAGAGGTGTGGAAGAATGCAAACAGCCTCGAGCTAGAACCGATCCCGAATCTCAATGTCAAGACTTTTATCAAAGAGCATCGGCTGCCGATGGGATTCACTGGAATCTTGGACACTGCTTATAACCTGCGCCCGGAAGCGATCGATAGCATGTTTACTCTTTACCGCATTACTGGGCGCGAAGACCTGCTCGATGCGGCTTGGAATATGTTCCAGGGTATGCAGAGTGCGACGCAGACGAAGAATGGGAATGCGGCTATGGCTGATGTTACAGTCGAAGGGAAACAGCCGATGCTGAAAGACTCCATGGATAGCGTTTGGATGTCGCAGACACTCAAATACTTCTATCTCATATTCAGTGCTTCAGACTTGATTAGTCTGGACGAGTTTGTCTTCACTGCTGGAGGGCATCCACTGAAACGCCCGAAGGCGTAGAGAAAAATGAAGAGCAAGCCCAAACTCCCCGTTTCATTTCCGGGAATTGCATTCTTTGAATGGGTGTGATGACTTTAGGGATCCTTGAATGGAGTCGATTCCAAAAAATTGTATCAATCTGCTGTTCCCTAGAAACCGGTGTTATGTTAACCCAGAGTCAATTATGAATAAAGATACTTCAGTCTTTAAATCTTCACAAAATGATCTTCCATGAAAGGGTTCTAGTATTGAGTCACTATTATTCAATCGAGAAGGGGGCAGTACTCCGAGGTATCTGAGAGCCAAAGAAATACGCAGGTTACATTGTTGTTCGAATCAGCGTTGCATGCACCCACAAAAGGACCGGTACACAAAAGCCCTAGAGAGGCCCTATCTGGGACAAAAGTCATTGTCGTGAGCCTCGTTAGATTGGGCTCTTCTTTTGTACTAGTCAGACAACTAGTTGGAGCTTGGCGCGTAGTTGACGCACATTGACACACATTGACTCATGAGTTGGAGAAGATAAAAAGACCACAATAAACCGTAGAACCAGGCACATCGAAATCGCATTAAGAGTCCATCTACGGAGTAATATGACCACCCTAGAATCTACAAGGCTCCAACCAGCCCAGCCATCACCCCCTACCTCAACACCACTCTCCATCCTCGACGCCACAGTCGCCCGGTTCGCACCAACAGGAGCAATCTGGATTTTCGACCAACCCCCAACCGTAAATCAACAGACTCTTCTTACCAACCTACGAACCTCTTTCACAGAAACCCTCTCCAAATTCCCCCAATGGGCAGGCCAACTCCAATGGGCACCGGTCACCCCGCAAGGACCCCACACAGAGCGATTCAACCGCCCGATAATCACATACGGGAACGACACCGACCCAGGCGTTGAATGGAGAGTAATCGAACACCCGATCAAAATCGCCGAAATAGTCCCCACAGCCAGCGAGCGCGCCTCATCAACCGCCGGCTCTAGACCCGGAGCATGGGCTGGCGATAACTTCAACCAACAGCTGTTCATATCGTCCAATCCCCTGGCTCTAGCCAATCTGCGCGACTATGAGAATCTACCAGGCATGCAAGTACAGATCACCCTTCTGCCGGACGCCTACGCAATCGGCATCAAACTCGCACACTGTCTAGCAGACGCGCAGGCATTAATAGTCTTCGCGAACCACTGGTCATCTAACTACGAAAAGCAACTCGGACTGAACCCATCACCAGTGGACGATCCAATCTTTGATCCTGCCTTGCTAGATGCCCATGCAGCGGGGAATATCGACACCGAGCCAGATCAAGACATCGTAAAACTCGCGCGCTCTCTACCCCTCCACCGATATAGTTGGTGGGATACAACACACGAGGGATATCCACAATTCTGCGTCGCTACGACAGAGAACTCCAAGCCCCCAGAAATAGATCCAAGGATTCTCTCACCCTCCGAACCAGCACCCTGGACATCATGGGACTTCACCCGACCCGTCCGCTACACACAGCTTCATTTCACGGGCGCAGAACTACGCAGACTTAAGATCCTCGCATTGGAAGATAGTCCCTGTACCGATATATCCAGACTAGATGCCCTATTGGCACATCTATGGGTTCTCATCGCGAAAGCGCGCGGATACGCCCATTCCACAAGACAAATATATCTGAATCTAAGTCTTGGCGTGCGCGCGCGAGTACAGCCAGCCCTGCCGGATAGTTTTATCGGGTCGCCGCTGTTTCTGACACATGTTGGTGGAAGTGGGGATTGGGTTTGTGGGCAGAAGCTGGGTCAGACGGCTGGTCGGATTCGGGAGACGATGAGGGGGTTTAACGGTGATGCTGTTGGGGCGATGTTGCATGATGCTGCGTATGAGGTTTCGCCGCAGAGGTTGTGGCAGGGGTTTTTGGGGGCGGAGCATGTGCTTGTTACGTCTTGGTTAAGGTTGGGGTTGTATGAGGTTGGGTTTGGGGGGAGGGCGCGGTATGTGCATGCGCTTATGCCGAAGATGGATGGGTGTGTTCAGGTTATGGATGGGGAGGTTGGGGATGGGGGGATGGATGTTGCGGTTTATCTTGATTCGGAGGCTATGGAGCGGTTGCTGGGTTGATCTGGGGATTGTATATGAGATGGATGTATGGAAGTTGGTTAATGAGATAGATGGTTATATTCACAAGCACTCGCTTTCATTATATGCAAACAGCAATTTCAAATTTGTACAGAAAATATAAACAAATGATCTATTAGAGCAGCGCCGTTCAGGCACTCATTGACAGCGCTCGATGTCGTGATGTTCGTTTTCGGAAACCGGCCTCTCGGCTCTTGCGTCCCATGCGACCAAGAGCTAGGCTTTCAAGAGTCTCGGGTTTACCGCCCCAAAGCTTACTCTTCCCATTTCGCTTTTGTTGGATAGGAGGGATCCAGAAGTGCGTTACTGCTGCACCAAGAACCATACAGGCGCTGAAAACGAGGAGGACAATGCCGTGCTTCCTCGTGGAGTCATTGCCCGGCCCTGTGCCGAAGCGATAATATGTTGAAAAGACCTGTACAAGAATGGAACCGAGTTTACCGGCTGCGGCGCTGATGCCGTGGCAAGTGGCACGGTACCGGGTTGGGAAGATCTCGGCGGGGATCATGTAGGTTGTTGCGTTGGGGCCTGTGAATGGTTAGTATGATTTGGGTTATTTCGATATGCCACTAGCAGGAGGTGAACTCACCAAAGTTGAACAAGATTTGACCGATAATATAAAGTGCCACCACAGCAGGAGGGCCAGAGTAGAGACTGACGAACATGATACCCAGGGCGATGAACAGAGCCGCCAGTGCAAGGAACATGTATTTTTGCAGTGCAACACGATCCAACTTGTGGGCGAAGATAATGAGCAAGATGCCGCCAACAAAGCTTCCGATATTGAGGATGACCAGCCCGTGTACAGAGGTGTTCATGAACATCTGGAAGATATTGGCATCCGGTCGATCATCGGTCATCCAATTCGGTGCTGCCACAGAGATATTCAGCGTCCCCCAAGTCTTGGCTAGGAACTGCGGGCTTGACAACCCAATTCCGTAGAATCCAAAGTCAAGTAGAAGCCATGCGAGGGAACAACCAGCAAGACTGCGCCAGTTTCCTTCTGTCCAGAAGTACCGAATGATATCAGTACGTGCTAACCGCCAGTGCGAGTTTAAAGTAGCCGGCGGAAGACGGGTCAACTCATCATCATCGTCATCTCCAATGATCGAGCTACTAGCAATAGATGAAACGGGGGGTAGTTGGATCGCGCTACCGGCACTGCACATCGTGGTGGTGCCCCAGCTGATCGAGTTGACCATACCAGGCGTCTCGCTAAAAAGTGTCGTTGCGTCAAACTCCGCCGTGACAGTGTCGTCTTCGATGTCGACTAGGTAGCGCGGACTTTCTGGAATAGCAAATCGAAAGAGAGTAGCGATTGCACCAGGTATAACACCAATACCGAGCACCCAACGCCACATAATGTCGACAGTTCGGCTGAGATCTTCGCCTGGCGAGCTTTTCCCGCGTGCGACTGCAATCACAATGATCGAGACGATGTTCCCTGCAATCTGACCGAGCGGCTGCATGAAGAAGACGCTGGCCATCATGCGGGCTCGATGCTTGGTTGGTGCGAATCTGATACCCAAGGTCAGTTTTGCACGCTATCAGCTGAGGATCGAGATACCTACTCTGATGTGATCACCGCACTGAGGGGGTAGTCTGCACCAACTCCGATTCCGACACAGATTCTCCACCACACCAGCCATCCGTAGACGTTCATGCTGCCGTCCACGCCTGTAGAGGACATGACCACGCCTAGTGTGGCGGTGATGAGCAAGACCAACTCGACACCATACATCTTCTTCCGACCGTTTTTATCAGCGAGGAAACCAAATGCCACTTGTCCTAGTAGGGTCCCTCCCAAGGTTGCGATGTTGATGCAGGCGAGTCGTAATGAGGAAATGTCGTTTCGCCAGTAGACATAGGAGATCATGGGGAGGGCTATATTATTTGCGAATAACTATTGAATATCAGCAGTCGCTCAATGTTTGCGGTCCCAATCTGAATCAGTTGAATGTTCACGCACGGTATACCCATCGAGGAAAAACCCCAGGCCAGCCACTAACACCACAATCCATTGGAAGCCCTGGCGGTCGATGGTCTCATAGATCTGCCGCGTCCGGACATATCGATCCTACAGAATGTCAGTATTTTTGCCTTGTCATTGTTATGACCCAAAGGACTTTCATACCTGCTCGTGGTCGAAGTCCCGCGCACGGTCGGTCTTATACAACCGGGCGTGGAACTTGCCCATGTTGAACAATTAGGAAGTTGAGGATTGACAAACGGCAGTCATGTCCTATGTGCCATTATGTATGGGGTACTCAGTACATTCAAAGAGAAGTAATCTCCCCCGTCACCAATCAAACCCGCACGTTGATCCCCCCACTACTGCGGGGCCAAGAAAGCCAAAGCTCGAGGTTAATCGCGCCACGTGCGGCCTTTCGGGGGGTTGACTTGTTGAGAACAATGAAGTACCAGGTACTTCCATCTACTGGACTGTGCCAATACCCCAATTTCCACCTGGCTGAAACCACGTTCTCTTTATCTGACAGCTTGATGTATATCCAATTGTATCGATTATCTATATCCTGGCCTAGTATTCCCCTTTCGCCAATAACGCCATGCAAGATTCATTATCGCTAGAGCAATTTTTATGGATAGTGGACATCCCCTCTTAAAATTATATCATCCAATCGTCAAATCGTGAGACAGCATCTGGCAGAATATTTTACAATCTGGAAAAGAAATGAGTGAACGTGCCCAGAACAAGCCAAAACTCAAAAGTGCACTGACCGTCATCATCGAGGAACTGAATCGTAAACGTTCTCATCTGCGCGAGAACCTCAAAGTTTGGATTCAACTCAATCGTGGCTGGCCGCCCGGCTTTTTTGGGAGGTTTGACGGCGTCAACACAATTCACTGATCCATTAGCACTATAATCAAACAAGCAGGGTATACACGGAAAGATAAAGGACTCACAAGGAATGGAAACATATCGCTTCAGCTCCCTTCGTTGCGAATTGGCAAAGAACAGCATCACGCGTTTGCCGTTGTAGCCGCGCAGGATGCGAAGATTCTGGCTGATACACTCTTCACCGCGGCCTTTAGACTTGGCCTCGGCCATCCCGCCAATAAAGACCAATTTGGACCCCAGGAGGAGTTCTTGGAATCGGACACAGTCTATGATTGTAAGTTAATGATAATTCACCGAGATACTTGCGGTCGCATACCATCCCAATGGTCGAATTTGTATGACAATTGCGTCATGAATATCGTGTGTGCCGTCTGTACAGTCTGTTGATCCATGAAGGAGACACGGAGAGGGAAATCATCGCCGGCTTTTGGATGTTCTAAGTGAGGAACTGGTAATTTTGTATTTGAGACTATATTGAATTAGTAGTCAGCATAGTTCATCTAGCACCTATATTGGCATCACTCACAGGCGTGAATGAAAGGCGCTTGTTGTCCTAATCCACCTCCGAGTTCGAGGCATCTCAGTGCTCCCGTTGAGTCCTTGCAGACATCGATGAAGGTGTATTTGAGCTTGAATAACTGGCCATTTTTCACAAAGGAGCTATGAAGAGGTCAGTCAATGCGTGGTTGAAAGACAATTTATTGTTTCGTTGAACAAACATTTGCACCGAAGGGGTCAGTTCGAGTCGCACGACATCGTCATAAAACTGCCAGGATTGTTTCCTCGAGCTGGACCCCGAGGTCGAGGGGCTCGGGAAGAGACTTGACGCGGACGACACGGTGGAGGCAGACACACTACTCGGGCGTCGATCTACCCACTCCTGAAAGTCCGGAGAGAAGGGATTCATTCTGACCTTTAAGAATTCACCGGACTACAGTCGGACTGGTAATTTGAGGCGACGATCAGGCGGATCCCGCCAGAAAAAGATCAGGAACACGAGTGGCATGTTTGACCATGGACTTGTCTCTGGGGATGCGAGGCCATAAATATACCGGAAACCCTTCAACACACACGGGGTAACCCACTGTGGAGGAGAGAGGTTGGAACGTGGGTAAATGGCTGGCTATCAGATCCTCCTGAACGGTTCCACTCAGATTTTCCCATGTGGTTGTGTCGATTTCGAGTTCATCTTCGTATTCGATCAAGACCACATGGCATTGTCTGAGTCTTTGCCTTATGAATCCTTATAGACCTTCATGTACAAGTACATGCTTGAGGGCTCTGACCTCGATGTGTTTTTCGTCGATTCAAAGCTGAAATTGAGATTAACTCCCTCAGACTCCATCCCAATCCATGGGCTCACCGGTGGTGGCTGAGAGGCTAACTTTACCCGATTTTTCTCCAAATGTCTTCAACCTTTTGCCTGATTCTGGGATTTATCTGGAAATCCAAGGGGAAACATCCCGACATCTGGTCATAGCTCGGATCCCTGCTACCTGCAGGTCACAACCCGATGAAAGGTGCCAATCACCGATGATGATGTTTTCTTGGCATTCGGTCACCGGAAAAATCGGCCCGAAGCCACGTAACTTAGCCCTCAAATGCCATTGCTCGGAGGCATTTGAACTGCCCTCTTCAACTCCCGGAACCACTCCAGACCTGCCAAAGGATCCGCAGGGGCATTACCCGACTGAATGCACGTTCTCAATCCCCGAGCTAGGAGATGATTGAAAGTTTGAACCCAAGGATACCAAGCATACCAAGGACACTAAGGACACTAAAAACACTATGAATCAACTTATAAGAATCTCAGCATTTTAAACATCTTTCTCTGAACATTATGTTTATTCCAACAGAACGATTTATGAGATCTCCTTGTGTACGTGCCCCTTGGGGTTCAGGCTGCCACATCTCCTTTAGATTTAGAGTGTAGAGGCCTCGGTATGGTTTTGTTCCTTGCTAAATCGCCAATATCACTGTATTATACCTCTTATTCGTCCTATCCCTGCTCCATCACTCTTCAAAGATCGTCTCTCAAAGAAAATTTAGAGAATCAGTGGATTGGGCCTCCATTCTCCCGTAATGTACCCTACATTAGGCAACGGCAAAGTAACTTCAACTCGCGGTAAAGAAACAGCACGCTCAACAGCTATAGTACTTATGTCGGGGATTACACAGATATATCCTTTTCAGAGGCTATCATATATACAACATCACAGTAAAGTAAAGACCAAGTAATACCAGGCTCAGGACCATTAGTATGTCGCAGTCAGTTTGACAATCTAGATTATGGTTTTGGAGGCTAGAGTATACACATCAATGGTGACAAAGTGACCAACAATCGCATCTAAACGGGCTGACTTACGACATAATCAGCATCTCAAGTGCAAGTGCATCCTCCAGCCGGCAACTGTGACAACAACTCCCGTTTAAAACACTCCATAACACACAATGGCCAGCATTGCAGACCGCCTGGCTACCAGTGACGCCAAATCACATTCTAATAAGTCCTTCCATGATAGAATGTGTGCTGGGAACACAGAAGGCCCTGCATCTGTCTTCGCGACCAAACCTGCCTCTTCAGCCTCGGTTCCATGCTTCCAGCAGCCTGCTCAACCTGTACACGAAAGCTCCGCTTTTCAACACCCTGAGCATACCAACTATGGAACCTCCACATATGGACCCCCATTATTCTACTCTGCGCAGCAGGGAGTCTCCACCGCCGGCCCACCGATGCTGATTTCCTCAATTCCTGACACCAAGTTTGTCGTGCAATCCCTTTTCAGCACCAATTGCACTGAACCAGTCCTTCTTCTGCCCGCAGAAGTGGCTCAGCCCGAGCGAGATGAGCCCGAAGAAAACCAATCCAGTTCATGCCAAGTAGCCAGCCGCAAATATATGAACTGGATTAACACAGCCTACTACTCCTCGTATTCGCCAATGGGATTTGTTCAAGCCTGGAGAGAGGCTCTGAAAGAAATGAAACAAGCCTTCGGCCGTCCGCCTCTTCCAACTATCTTTATTCTCAATCAATTCCTTGCCGCAGTTAGCGTCAACCCAAACCTGATTCTGTGGGTCAGATCACTGCGATTCAACACCGGGACTCTACCAACATCGATCCTCGACGAAGCATACACCGATTTTCTGGAGTTCGAGGCACACAGGCTGGGTAGAGCAGAGATTACCGCCTCCAACTTGGGCGGAACAAAGATGGAAGCGCTACAATATTGCCCTTTTCATGAGCGTCCTACAAGACATTCTGTCCAAGAATGTTTCCTGAACCCACAGAACACGAAGCGCAAGCGCAAGGCAAGGCGTCAACAGGCGCAGGCCGCTGCTGCCATTCAGATGGACTAGGAGCGGATGTCTCTACCAAACTCGAACTACTAGAGCTGAGAGGCTGTTCAAGCTCATTACAGGCTTGGGGGAGTGATCATACTTTGCTTTGAGGTACTAGATGAGATGTTTTTTCTCGTGTGCTTTTTGGTAGTTGGATTTCTTTTCGCAATTTTATCTGATGTGGAATTTGTATTTTGTACTTGTTTTTTTCTCTGTTGACATTGTGTGAATCTGTTTTCTAGGAGGGAAGTCAGTGCCTTTGCTCAAGAAATTAGACAGATTCAGATGGTCCAAGATCCGGCAAATCTTTTTTCATGTTTGTGCTCGTTTTCACTCTTCTCCTATGCTGCATCATTGTCGATACCTTGTATCGAGACCTATAAATATACACAAATAGCTTTAGTTGTATTCCAGAATCTTTACAAGGCTATGGTATCTGGTATGCTTTGAATGGAAGACCAACCGGGAGAGTACAGGTTTTATCATATTCGAGCATTATATGAATCTTGCCTGTACCGGATAGAGTAGATAGATAGATACACGTGAGCATGACAGCCCTATATAAATTTGATATCTCCTATACAAAAGAGGAACAAATTTTGGCTTGGACGTGATTCAAGTGTATCACCTATTCTCATGTTACAAGCAATAGACCATTGTCTCTGTTGACTGTGCTGAGAACCGCACATGTTACGTTTGCTGCGCTGGGAACTACACTCAGAATACCCCACAAAGAGTAGATCTCAGCGCAGCAGTTGTTCACTAATATGTATATCTCAGCGCATGGGTAATTCTCAGCGCAACCATCGTCAAGGCAATTATAAAGCCCACGCAACATTGCAATTGTAATCCTCTCCTGTCAACCATCTCTCTTTCTTCATCACCTCCCCCCTGCCTTCCTCTTTGCCTTCCAACATCTCGAAGACAATCTCCAACCTTTCTTCGCCAATTTGACTGTTGCAGGCACAATGGACAGCCCTAACTTCCTGAATGAGCACTCGAATGATGAGATGTCTCGCCCCTTCGGCGGACTGAGCCGCACTGGAGAGCCTGTCTACCCATCTCATACCGGGTCAAGCTTCGCCCATCAACCTTCTTCCAATCTCCCCTTGGCACCTCCGATGTTTTTTGCCGGGCAGATTGGTTCTCATGAGTTTGAATATGTCCACAATCCTCCAGCATCCATGATTTCTCGTTACGGACCAGGACAACAATTTGTGTTGGTTCGCGGAGAAATCATACCATACTTCGGACCTCGACCTGCTTTCCTCCACGAGCCTGCCCCTCCTTCTCAAGTTTGGCAGTCTCAACCCGCCCCTCATCAAACTTGGATGCCCCAGCAAGAGCCCCTTGCCTTTATTCCTGAGCAAGTGAGAGCCTCTCCTTTGTCATACACCCCACCTCATCAACTTGATACCTCTTCTGCACCGGTGCCCTCATCCACCGTGCAGCCAACCTCTTACCCCACCGACCTCGCCATCAAACCTCACCCATTCAGCACAACAGAAGCTGATATGGCACCCTTCGCTCCTGGATACCAGTTCGATCCAGATGAGATCTTCAGAACCGCCACGCGCCCCTGGGACAGCTCCTTCCGAAAGTACAACCAGTGGATGGAGACTGTGTACACTACTTCGATCTCACCTGAGGACTTTGTCAGCAACTGGCGCCGTGTTCTGATGGAGGTGCGACTGGCATTCGGGTTCTCCAGTGTCTTGGATGAGAAGGCCCTCGGCCAGTTCATCGCCGCTGTCTCTGCCCACCCTTCGACCCAGAGATGGATTCAATCCATCCACGTCCCCGCGGATGAGCCTCTCACTTTGTCTCTCACTGAGGTACAAAGTGACTTCCTCAACTATGAGGCAAACCGCCTGGGACGTCCCCTGGCATAAAGGGGATTGTTGATCTCTGGAGAGGGGCCCCAAGCATGAGCACCTCGCCGACTACTCTGAGAATCTGAGAAGGGCTGCTCTGACTTTGGGGCACAGAAGTGAGGCAATCTTGCGAGCTGAGGAGATGACTATGATGAGGATGAAGGGTCTCTGTACCATGGCCAAGTCTCTTGAATAATCAGAAATTTCAATGTTACTTCTTGAGTACACCCGTGTTTGCATTGCCGTAGTTTGGTCACAGTAATGGCGACTGATAGCCTAGCTTTCTTGCTTGAGTTCATGCAGAACCAAACTATTAGCACGTCGCATAATTCAGCCAGCCAGGCACATTCATTTTAATCCCTGGTCAAAAGTGCGCTTAATATGACGCCTTAGTGACGTCTAGATAAACTGTATTAGAGGCACTATCAATATTAGACTGAAGTGACGGTAATAAAAGAATTAATTATCTGTGAAGCATGAGGCAATGAGATTTTCACGCCTGCTCAGGAAGATGACAACACAGGCTTCCCGAACATTCCAACCGCACAAGTGTCTTGACCAAACCACTTGGAGTCTGTTACACATGGACGCCAGTATATCTTAGATGCAAACATAGAAGCATTGGCTGTTGGCTTGAGAGCGTCGATGGCTCTGATTGCCAGCTCTACCGGGACCATTCCTCTTGTGGGGGATATGGAGGCTACAACCTGGCTGCTTCAACCACTGCTCACAAGCTTGACGAGAAATTTGCATATGATGACTCCGGCGCAATGACCAAAGGCGATTTTGTGACCGATGTTCTGAAGATTGGTGGTGTCACAGTGGATGCTATGAAGATGGGGATCGTGACGGAACCGATCATCACTGTGAGTACGTGGGGATATCAAACCTAGCCAAATTAATCACTGACATGGATGTATTTAGATACCTTGAGTCTGGGATATGGGAATGCATCTTCCATCTCCCTGACCCAAGCACTAGCCGATGCAGGCGCCATCAGCTCTCCGGCCTTCAGTCTTTGGAGCCAGACAGCTCTGTTCGGCGGCGTTAACAAGGCTAGGTATGAAGGACCTCTCCACACCTTCCCTATAGTCAATGGCTCAGACCTTACAAAAGCCCTCCGCATCAACATGGCTGGCATCTCGATCAATGAAACATCTGTGGCGGCGAAAGAGTTCCCGTTGGATGCTGCCTTCAATACTGTGGTTAGAATGACCTATGTGCCTAAGTCTGTGGCTCAGGCCGTGAATGCCCAGATTGGCAACACCTCAGTTCCGGATAAGCATGGACAAGTCAACTTTCCTTGCAGTGCATTGAGCTTCAACGCTACAATAGGGTTCAAATTCGGGGAATTGGACTTGAAGTTCTACCTATGGGATTTCGTTAGGCAAGAAAGTTGGACCACCGGACATGATGCATGGTCTACTGATGAGAAGACGTGCTATCTTACAATTTGCGAGAATATTAACCTCCAAGATGAGGGAAGCATTGTTTTCGGCTCCGACTTCCTCAGCAAGATTTATGCAGTCTTTGATCTTGAGAACGACGAAATCTCCTTGGCCCAACTTAGCGTGGGTCACTCTCCCGACGATATTGTTGAAATTACATCGGGCAAAAATAGTGTGCCTGGAGCAAAGAATGACTTAGGGAAGGACTTAGACAAGGACTTAGCTGGTACTCGTATCGAAAGGGTACTGGGGATGAGCAGTTTAGTGGTCGCTACTGTGCTGATCCTGATTTTCTAAATTCACGAGATCCTTGAATGTGGCCAATTATGACGTTCGGTATATTTGGAGCCGAAGTGAAACCATTGCAACCGTTTCAATAAAAGTGAGACCTCCGATCGGTGTGCTTATCCTGAGATGCAAGGCGAATCCACAATAATTGACGATCTTCACTTTTTCATACCTCAACTCGCCTAGCGTCAGGCGTCTCTACCCGTGGCTTAGTTTGGATTCTAATCTTGTCTCTTGAGATGGGGGAATCTGCCGATCATCATCGGGTGTCCTCCCAGGGCCGAACACCCGTTCATCCAGGTCTCAAGAATATAAATAGGGGACTCATCACTCAAGTGACTCTTTTCACTGCCTTATCCACCCATTCATAATCTATAATTCTTCTCTTCTTTGTACCAATTCATCCAAATCTATCAAAATGAAGTCCTTCATCTCTATCGCCTTCTTCTCCGTCTGTGCCCTCGCCCAGCGGGCCTTGATCGGACTTCCCGTCGAAGACCAGCGCATCAATTCAGGAAAAGACGTCATTGTTCAAATCCAGCGTCCCGTAAGTTCAACAGCTGGCTCACACATCCCCCACCGCGTTCACCGCCATTGCGTCGACTAATTCCTCATTGCTGTTATAGAATACCTTGAGTGGATCCACCGAAATGGCCATCGCAATTGGTCTCACCTCATGCAAAGACTCACCCTGCAGAAGTGCAGAAGATGGCGTGGGCAAAGTCCTGTACAACGGTCCCTTCAAGCCTGTGTACCACGAGACCAGCCGAGCCCCGTATGAGAACTTCACCGTCACTATCCCGTCCGATGCTATTGCTGGTAAAAGCCAGATTAATGTCGCACATGCTTCGTTGATTGGTGTAAGTATTTCGAACCATAACTCCGTTTGTACATGCTGACTGTGCAACTGCAGGCTAGGTTGTTGCCATTCCTCGAGGCTTTCAATCAGACTGTCTATGTCGTCTAACTATGAAGTTGGGCCTGGAAGTCGGTACTCTCCTGACTTCGTATATTTGCTTTTATCTTTTTGTACAAATGGCTTTCTTTCTGTGGATCTTTGAGCGTGCATCTGTGAATGTGCTTGGAAAGAATTTGTCGACAATCTGGACATTGGACTCAGTTTAGCAAATATTATTTGGTTTTATATAAATGTCATAAAACTAACATGTGTGAAGATGATAAAAAGTTTGCCAGACGGGAAGTCTGCGATACAGTTAGCGCCATCACCAACATGATGATGATGATGATGATGAGTTCATTAACCCGATGTAGCTCGCTAAGTACATACATGCTGCTATGCGGGGCAGCGCTCCAAAGCCTGCTCTGGCAACGCAAATGATGATGTATTCCCAGTATACAGATCCACCCTGTAGATTAGTCCCCGAGGCTTCCTCTCAGCTTCCATGAAGCTATACGTAGCATCCTCGAGGATCACCAACATCTTCTCGGGGAATTAGTATTGGACTATTCACTCCGCTTACCCTGCAACTTAAGCTGTGTTACTCCCGTTTGAACATTGAGATAAACCAGGAAGGCAAAAAGGGGAATGTGTTGTATGTATCAAGGTGTTTCTTTGTTCTCACCTGTTTCTCCCGCCAGCTTCTTATTGGGCTCTTCATTCGGACTGATGATTCAGCTATGATTGGTTAATCCTGTCCGAGTCCTATTCACTTCCAAATCGAGTCATCTATAGAGCCCTCCTGCTCATGGACTCTTTGTCCCGACTTGAATATGAATAAGTCTGCAATCTCGCTCACCATGTGCATGATTGAAACACTGCCTGGAGAAGGAGAAAATCGTCTTCTCCTGAATCCTACAAAAGTCCATCGCACACACTCGTTAATCCTCCCATTATGGACAAAATCTTCTCCCACAACTACGAGCCCGTCCCCAAGGCAGATGCAGACGGCGACAGCGATGCCACCATGACAAATAACCCGCCCCGTCGCGGATTCTCACAGTTCTTTAAGCGGAACCTCGCCGCCATCACCATCACCGGACTCCTCATGGTCCTAATGCTCCTAGTCATCGCCATCATCGTAGCCATAACCGTGGAACCCTTCCGCCAAGTCCTGGTCATGGAAGATTCCTCCTCGTCCTCCTCCTCGTCCTCCTCCTCCTCATCTTCTTCTTCTTCTCTTACATACCCCGAAACCCTAAAAGGCCAACGCCAATGTCTCCCACCAACCCCACGAGTCCGATACACCTGCGGAAACTCAACAGAAGAGGCGAAAGCCCTCGGCTGCGCCTACGACCCCCTCGCCGGATGCTGGCTGCACAAAGAATGTCCGAATGATCACTCAGATGTGTTCTCGCGATTCAATGACGGCAAGCCTTTCGTCTATTTCTACGACGAAGCGGCGACGAAGCCGATGAAGGACTACGAGGAAGTCGGGAATAATCCGGGCTTTTATTGGACTGCTGTCCGTGAACATCTGGTTCATTGTCTGTATCTTTTGCGTCGAGGCCATGATGTCCATATGCGCGGGGGTCGGCTGGATAATATGCTTGCGGATTTGGAACATGTTGATCATTGTACCAATATGTTGGCTAATTGGTTGCGGAGACCTGATCCTGCATTGGAGAAGGTGGGTACTCAGGGGTTTACTCATTGTTTCATGGAGTGTAGTTGATCTGGGTGGATGGATATGGTTTTGGGGGATCGAGGGAAGGAGCGAGGAGGGATTGAGATATCCTATCTTTGTTTCAATTTGACTTATCCAAAAGACAGAATATCTATGCTAGTTACGGAGTACTCCAATCATATATGCTTCATTCGCTTTGCCTTGTCTGACATGTACCTGCTATACAATCTATGTCTATACTTAGCTTTGAATCATATCGTTACGGCACTCAACCCCGGTAGATAATTTAAATTCGATTTTCAAACGATGAACAATTGTTATTTGGACACAATAACAACCTTGGAAGTACTCATATATCGAAAAAGGTATGTATCTTCATCAGAAATACACAGCCGTGGAACTAGGTAGATTCTTATCTCCGAGTCGAGCAACTAACTCCGCCCAAGCCCCAAGCCAAAGACATCTCTCATGCCACCAACATCAAAAGAACCCCAACTCCAAAGATCCTCACACACATCCATAACCGCCTGAGTTCCCCCAAGATGCCCCCCAAACGCATCGCAATCGTCACCAGCAGCACCCGCCGTCCCCGCCTCAACCCCACAATAACACAATACGTCTATGACGTCCTCACCAGCGACCCAACCATCCCAACAAACCACAGCAAGACAACAGACACAGATACAGACCCACGACATGTAACATTCGAGATACTCGATCTGGAAAAACAGTCTCTACCTCTCTACGATGAATCCATCATCCCGGCCAGTCTCCCCGCGGCGGATCCAACGCCCCACTATAGCAAGGCGCATACGCGGGCGTGGTCGGCCGTCGTGCGGCAGTTTGATGCGTTTATCTTTGTTACGCCGCAGTATAACTGGAGTATACCGGCGAGTCTGAAGAATGCACTGGATTATCTGTTCTATGAATGGAAGGGGAAGCCTGCGGGGATTGTTTCGTATGGGGGGAGGGGTGGGGGCAAGGCGGCGGATCATTTGCGCGGTGTTTTGACTGGGTTGACGATGAAGGTTGTGGAGACTGCGCCTGGATTACCGGTGAAGTTTACGGGGTTACCTGTTGGGGCATTGTCGGAGGAGGAAGAAAAGGTTGAGTTGGATGAACGGGACCTGGTCGGATGGGAGGAGGCCGGGATTCGAGGGATGATGCGGAATTTAGGGATGGAATTGGTTTGTGAATTGGATAAAAATAAATTTGTGAGCTGAGTGGAGTAATAAACAGACACAGACTAGGAGATTGGTCATATCCATACATGAAAATATTCTGCAGGTGTTCGATATGCACTAAATGCATATTGTGCGAATATTAAAGGACTCATCGAAAACCCCATCCTACCACATCCCATTGCACGAAAAATGTCACTTTTCCCACGCAGATCTCGAGTATTTTCAAACCCTCGAGCTCGACCTAGTTAGGGTTGAGAATATCCTCGCGAGTAATGCCGCTGCGCTCACACATGGCACGGAAGATCCCATCTGCCTTGTCCCACAAAACAATTGGAGCATCCATCTCAGCAATCATACCCTTGTCCATGACACAGATTCGATCATAATGAATGATGGTACGCAACCGATGCGCAATACACAACAATGTCTTCCCACCAAAGCCCTGGACCATAGTGTGCTGAATCTTGTTATTTGTCTCAAAGTCCACGGAAGAAGTAGCTTCATCACAGACAATAATGCACGCATCTCGAACCAGTGCTCGGGCAAGGGCCATCAGCTGTCGCTGGCCTAGGGAGAAGTTGAGGCCTTCCTCGTCGACGGGAGATTCGAGAGTGAGTTTGTTAGTCAGGCGCGGCCTAGTCTCGTCACCCACCCTGTTTTCTTCGGGCTCTTGCTCTTGGTCAATGAGATAGGCCTTGCGGAGGGCGGACCAAAGCTCCAAATCATCATGCTCATTGAAAGGGTCGAGGTTTGAGCGAATTGTGCCTTTGAACAGGGTTGGATCTTGTGGGATGATTGCGAGGCGGGACCGAAGCGCTTGAAGGCCAACAGTTGAGATATCGATTCCATCAATTTTGATACTACCAGCTGATAGCTCAGTGAGTCGGAAGAGAGCAGACATGATACTTGACTTGCCAGCGCCAGTGCGACCGACAATACCAATGCGCTCGCCGCCTTTTACATCCATGGTAAGGCCCTGCAAGACGAGTGGGAGTCCTGTCCGGTATCGCATCTCCGCATTGATGAACTCGATGTGGCCATTCTCGGGCCAGCTGGCCGCCACCTCTGTTCGGTGCAGAGGTGCCTCTTGTTCCAAAGCAGTACTGTAGTAATAAATCCGTTCCGTGGCATTCATAAAGCTGTCGACATCGGCCAATTGTCGGACCGTCATCTGAAATACCGATGCAATAGCCAGTGTGTAAGATAGTACCAATCCAGAGATACTAGGAGGAACATTGAACCGCGAAGTGACAATTAAAACACCAATCACGAAGACCAATAAGGTCGCCACCCCATCAATCCGAATCCCGAGCCAGCGCTGGTTGGAGAACGTGAGGGAAGAGGCACCGTTCATTGTATCGATCGAATCTCGGATAGTGCGACGGAACCGATCCACAACACCGTATGCTCGAAGGCACGCGGCGCCGGTAATGGCTTCACCGAACTTGGCATAAACTGTTGACCGTAAAATTGCTTCGTAACGTGTCAACTCGTTGGCGGATGCTCTGTGGTAGTTTGTGGCGCCCGTGAACACGGTGGTCAACACCACCATTGCAATCGCGAACTAGATGTGTCAATAAATTTCCAAACGAAAGTCCTCCAAAGACACAAAGAGAGAAAATATTCACGTAGTAGAAGTAAGCCGTCGCCAAGATCATGGCAGAGAGAATGAGACCTATTGTGAGACCCAACATGCGTATAGCATCTGCCAGTTCGCTGTCCATCACCTGGCTATCCTTTGAAAAGCGGTTTGTGATACGCCCAAGCGGTGTAGTATCAAAAAAGGCCATTGGCGCGCGGAGAACTCGAGACATCGCTTGCTGAAACATGTTCTTGCTAGCATTTGTTCCACAAGTGGTCACATAATTCGAGTATGCAAACATCAAGACAGTAACGATTCCACACAGTCCCACGTAGATCCCAATGTATTGCCCGTTCGATAGATTGCGATATTTGTCAGAAGACCAGTATGAAAGCCACAAGTTAGACCATATATTAGCTGCATTGGTGAGACTGAGCAAGAAGGCTATTATGAGGGCATTCAGGTAGCCCCCAGTAGCCTGAATGTACGCTTTCCAGACATTCCAGCTGACAGATGCAGTAGCCTTTTCTTCTTCCTGCATCAGTGCAGCAGCGGGCTCTACTGACATGGCCTTTTCGAATCCCAACCCCTTGTCGGCTCCCTCATATGCGGCTTTGTCGGTCTGGCCATTCTCTTCCTCTTGAATGTCCTGCCGAGAAGTAGAGACCAATCGCTTGAATATCTCATTGTCGCGCATCAGATTGTCGAATGTGTCGACCGCATTGATTCGTCCTTCGTCCATGACTATGATTCGATTGCATCGACCGAGAACATGGACTTGATGAGTTGCCATGATTCGGCATCTACCTTTGAGCAGTCCGCAAATTGCCTTGTCCATGATGTGTCGCCCGACATGTGCATCGACTGCTGACAGGGGATCATCCATAATCACAAGTTCCGTGTCAGAATAAATTGCTCGCGCGATGTTCATACGCTGCTTCTGTCCTCCGGAAACAGTGATACCTCGTTCTCCAATTTCAGTACGATCTCCATTTGGGAGAATCTTGAAATCCGGAGTCAGAGCGCATGCATCTATGACTTCATTGTACCAATTTTCATCATATTCTTTCCCGAACAAGATATTGTTGCGTACGGATGTGTTCTGAACCCAGGCATACTGAGGACAGAAGGATCGTGTGGTACTCAGTCGTACAGTGCCATCAGACAAGCGCATATCACCTGCCAAAGCCGAGAGCAGCGAGCTCTTGCCACAACCGACAGTTCCGATAACCGCCAGCAACTCATTTCGGCCAGCTCTGAAGGTAATGTCGTTGAGTTTGAATGGTTCTGCGTTGAGAGTAGTGTCGATGGGTTTGAGTGAGACCATGGGAATAACATCGGTGGCTGAGTTCTCCTTGAGAACGGGCTTGCTTTTCGTCTCATTGCAGGCAGCAGGCTTTTCTGCCTTTTTCACTCCTATCGGAACTCGTTCCCAGGTGAACGAGGCATGTTCCACATCAATGGCTGCCTCTAGTTTGTCATTCCACTCGATATCCTCCTTCCGCTCTTCGGCGAATAAGAACTCCTGTATCCGACCAAGAGCAGTCCGTGCATCAGTAGCTTGAGAGAGGATAGTGGGCAGAAAGTTCAACGGCACCCGTAGAGAGTTGAATAGCGCCAATGATGAGAAAACTAAAGCGGGCTGTAACGTGTGATTCGTGAGAAAAAAGGTAAGAAAAGAAAGCATGGGAACGAAAACAGGAAGAGACACTGTCACAGTAAATATGACATTTCGAAGCGTGAACAACACCCGCATGATTCGGATTTCATGCGCGCGGATCTCTTTCAGACGACCCAAGAAACTGCTTTCCCAACCGAAGTATTTCACAAAGCGTACATCTCTGATGATCTCTTGAGTGAGACATACTCGTTTATCGGTGATAACGTTGGCTTTTTGCCGAAGCTTTTCCAGGGACCGCGTAGCGATGCCTAGGCATGGGAGTCCGATCGCCACTAGAGCAAATCCAGCCAAGCAACTATAGCCAAGGTTCACCACGAGCAAAACAAGTATCACTATAATGGAAATCGGGGCTGTCCAAATAATATGCAGTAGACCACAGGCGGCATTGATTCTTTCCACGTCAATACTCATCAGAGTGGTGATACGGCTATCGCTCCATCCACGACTCTCGCCTGCATCTTTGTTGGGCTTTTTGGTTTTGCGGTTTTCTTCAGTCATCAGTGCTGTATCTTTCATTGTCTCTTGTGATTTTTTTGCTGCTGAAGTTCCTGGGTCTCCTGCCTTAGCACGAGAAGAGATCTTCATAGACTTGTCAAAGATGTGCGAGATCAGAACGGCGCGAACTTGCCCACCGACGAGGTGACCGCGGTACATAAACTGATTTGAGCAGAGGCTCTGGAGCTGTTGCATGCATGTCATTCCAATGACGATTCCCATCCCTTTGCCAATATGAGGCGCCGGCTGGCCATTCCTTTTGGCAACATAGGCCGCTTCTGCGAACTCGATCAGGTACCGAGTCAAGTATGGAGTAAACACGAGCAACAGTGAATTGATAAGCTGGCAAACAGCACCGACGTAGAAGTCAAATTTGAATGAGTCGTGCAATGCCCAGAAAAGCGCGTGCTTTGTTCCAGTTGCGGTACGCTTCTTCAATGCAGCTTCTAGTTTGTCTGACAGTGTATCAATCTTCCGATCAGGATTGACTGCCCAAATGTCTTGCAACTCAAGCGGACGTAGGTAGCCAGTTTTCATGAATCGAGACATCCATGCAAAGGTAATCACACTCAAAAATGAAGCACCGTACTCGGGTGATACAGATCGCTCTTTGGGAATAGGAGGGATCTTTTGCAGCCGTAGCGGATTGAGTCTGTGATACCATTTCTTCTGCACGGCTCGTGTCGGCTGTTTGTCAACATCAGATGCATTGGGCTCATCGGGGCCCTTGGGTTCTCCGGCTGCCGGGGTTGAGGCCGATGCGACATGGACTTGGAGCGGGTCATTGTCCGCCACTACATCACGCAGTGGCTCGGACGCCGACATGGTGCCGTTAAGGCTTGAAAGGATGGTTTGGTATCAAATCAAATATCTGAACTTGAGATAGACAGAGAACGAAGGATGAAATAATAGTCACGTGGGTTGTGAATGTAGAGGTTGCGAGAGAGAAAGAGGAAAAAGAAGAGAGAAAGGTGAGAGTGTTTGAGAGGGAAGAGTCGTGACAGACACGTTAGATGGGAGAACGTCAACGAAAACTGTCAACCGTCAACTTTGGAAACCGTCAACGTAAACAACCAATGTAAACGTGCATTGGAAGGAACGTAGTTGGGAAGGAGCCGCCCACGTACAGGTCAACCCGCACTGTTGCTAAAGGACTAAGTCTCTTCATTCGGCAGATTCCTTCAGGATCACATCTGTCACATTTGAGTAGTTCGCAGATTGGTATTGACATTGCATATACTCACAGCTGGGAACTCTTTCCCTGATAGACCGAACACGATTCATCTTACATGACGGTAAACGAAGAATCAGAAGAATAAAAGAAAAACGTTATGATCTATTCTTTGATATGGCATACAAGTCCTAGCTCAAGAGAAAGCCATTCCATCGTCACGTCGTGGGATAACAAGCTGGTGCCAAACAGTGGTAGATGACCGATCTGTGGCCTTCCCAGCCATTTTCAAGCTTGCCTCCAGGATAAATGTCAAAGAACCAGCCCTATTTTCTAAGCATATGCATTGATTGGAGCGAATCGGGTATTTATTCCGGGGCGTGTTGGCCTATTGCTGTGACCGGCCCTCGGAGATTTCATCTCTGAACAGAGTGCATCTAGTTCTCAAGGCCAATTGTGACCTTCTTCTCCGGAGGAGGGATGACCTGGTCCTCGGAAGAACCTTTGAGGTTTGGGAGATCTGCAACGGCCTCCTTGATAATTTCGAGGGCCTTTTGAATCTCCTCCTCTGTGATGACCAAAGGTGGAGCGAGGCGAATGATGTTCTGGTGAGTAGGTTTGGCCTGGAAGATGTCAGCCTCGGCAATCGACACAACAAGATCCACAAGAACTCGTAAAAACACATACCAGCAGTCCCTTCTCCTTCATCAACATACACAGATCCCAAGCACTATGTCCATTTGTTTTCGATTCATCAATGACGATGGCATTGAGCAGGCCCTTGCCGCGCACCGTCTCAATCAGCGGGCTCTTAATAGCCAGTAGTCCATCCCGGAATACGTGGCCGAGCTTCTCCGCGCGCTCGACCATGTTTTCCTCGCGCACAACCTCAAGTGCGCGAATGGCAACCGCACAGCCCAGCGGGTTACCGCCGTAGGTCGAACCATGGGTACCAGGCTCGATCGTGAGCATGACGTCCTTGCTGCCCAGCACACAGGAAACAGGATACATACCGCCCGAGATGGCCTTTCCAAGCAAGATCAGGTCCGGCTTGATTCCGCTCCACTCGTGGCACAGCAGCTTGCCGGTGCGCGCAATACCGGTTTGAATCTCATCGCAAATCAGCAGCACATTGTGCTTGTCGCAGAGCGCCCGAGCCTCCTGCAGATACTCAGGGTCTGGAACGACGATGCCGGCCTCGCCCTGAATCGGCTCAACGAGGAAAGCAGCCAAGTCGGGACCGGCGGCCTCGAATGCCTCTCGTAGAGCAGCCTTGTCGTTATACGCGATAGGCTTCTCGGTTCCCGGGATGGTGCACCCGATACCGGGCAAATAAGGCCCGTAGTTTTCGCGTGATTCAGGATCGGAAGATAGGGAAATGGCGGCAAACTAATGCAAGGGGTCAGCATAATCAGCCACTGATGTACGAAGTACCACACGGGTGTGATAGGAGCCACCATCGCTTACCGTACGCCCGTGGAAGTTATTCTCTGCACTCAGGACAACGGCTTTATTTTCCGGAATCCCCTTGACTTTGTATCCCCATTTGCGGGCAATCTTGATACCTGTCTCCACAGCCTCCGCACCGGTGTTCATGGGCAGAACCATGTCAAAGCCAAAGTAGCTCGTCACGAACTCAGCAAAGCGAGGGAAGACATCGTTGTAGAATGCCCGGGAGCTCAATGTCAGTCGCGAGGCCTGGTCTACCAGTGCAGCTACCAATTTCGGGTGGCAGTGGCCTTGGTTCACTGCGGAGTAGGCGGAGAGGAAGTCAAGATAGTGACGGCCTTCGGGGTCCCAGACCGAAGTACCCTGAGCCCGGGCAAAGACAATGGGGAGAGGATGATAGTTATGGGCCGCATATTGCTTTTCAGACTCGATGGCCTGCACAGATGAGGTCGCATGGTAGTGGGAGAAAGAGCCGTTAGTCGCCATGGTCGATTGCGGGGAACGCTAGTTGGAGGAGATTGGGGGAATCGGGGATCTACGAAGTAGAGAAGAGTGCTAATGGAAAGAAGAATTAAAGAGAGAAAAACAGAAAGATATATGCAAGGAGGATCATGGGATTTGTACAGCCGCTATACCGTTAAGTGTTAGACCCAGTCAACCCTCGTCCGTTAAGTACAGGTTCTGCCGACGCTGTTCCCTATGCGCAGGATTACCCTACAGGCTCCATTTGCTTGGATAACGGCTCTTTCTGATTCGTTCCTTCACTGAATTCTGTTCAGGGATCATGCCGGGCTGGAATCCACTATTGGTCCAAATTTAATGAGCCAGAAGAGAGAGACAGAGAGCCCGGGGTAGACAACTGACGGCAACGTCATACTTCGGTTACTGAAGGAAGTAAATATTTAGGATGTCCAACACCACATATGTTCTAGACAGGATAGAAACACAGGGATAAAGTGCTAGAATATGATCAAATTGTAATTGAACCCCATGTTGCAGGTATAATAGTAAATCCTCTCAAGGGGAACAAAGAGACCGAGGTCGAGATGTTAGTCGCGCGTGTCGGAGTTGGGAGAATCTCCTCCGTGCTCTCCTTTGTTCGAACACATTGCGTCCACAGGTCTCCCACAAGTCTTCATGAGCCTCTGAGCACAATGTACGAGGGCACGAATAAGCATTCGCAAAACTCCCGGCCTTGATCATGTCTGCACTCAAATCTCCGCGCCGTGCGCCCCAATCCTCCCGCGCGCCCACTCCAAACATCCTCCTCTTCCTTATCGCCTTCCGTCTCGCCAATGCGTTTGCCGTGAGAACATTTTTCCAGCCAGATGAATACTTCCAATCATTGGAGCCAGCTTGGCAAATCGCATTTGGCCAGGGTCAAGGAGCTTGGGTGACCTGGGTGAGTGAATGCGATCGCCCCGACTTATGTTTTTGTCTAACCTCACAATTCTCCTAGGAATGGCGCCACCAATTACGATCCTCACTACACCCTCTCCTTTTCGCCGCTCTTTATAAAATCGCCAATCTGATCGCCTCGATCCTCAGCCTCTCGCCAGCTACACGCGCCGAGCTCCTTATTGCCGCGCCAAAGACAGCGCAGGCCGTTGTTGCGGCAATCGGCGATTTCTACACTTGGAAGCTCGCAGTCCGCGTCTATGGCGAGGATTCCCGCGGATCTTGGACAGCAGTATGTGTTCACCTTGCGCATCTTCTAAGAGACTCTTGAGAAGGTGGGGAAAAACGCGTGCTAATGATTCACCAGCTGGCCGCAACAGTCCTAAATCCCTGGCAATGGTTCTGTTCAACTAGGACACTGTCAAACTGTCTGGAAACGACACTCACTATCGTGGCGCTAGAACTTTGGCCTTGGCAATGGTCAGTAGGCTCTACCGGTGATAGCCGTGACAAGAGCACTGGCACTCAAAGGAGGGGCTCGGACCGGGATCGAAGCGTTATTCTTGGGTATGACTAGACATCCAACTCTATTACACCAGCTGCTGACGCTTCTTACAGTCTCCACCAATGCCTGCCACTGGCAGCGCTAGCCTGCATATTGCGACCGACTAACATTCTCGTTTGGGCAACCTTGGCTAGCCTCGCCTGGTTTCGGACCTCTTGGGCCCAGCGCAGGATCCTTCTCTTTGAAGTTATAGTTTGCGGGTAGGTCTTCTGATATCGTAGCAAAACACTGCTGACATTTTCATCTGGCAGATCGGCAATTCTCGCGGTGTCTTCTGTCGCGGACCGTCTGTTCTATGGAATCTGGACATTCCCACCCCTCAGGTTCCTGTACTTCAACATCGCGCAGTCACTAGCTGTCTTCTATGGCAGCAATGACTGGCATTACTATGCCTCGCAAGGCTACCCACTCTTGCTCACTACACTACTGCCCTTCGCTCTTGTTGGTTTGTACAAAACCTTGACTACGCATTCCTCGGTGGGGGCTAGTGTGCAGGCAGGTATCCGAGTGCAATTGGCGACAGTCTGCCTTTTGATGCCATTGGTCCTCTCCTTGATATCCCACAAAGAAGTACGCTTCATTTACCCATTGTTGCCCTTACTTCATATTCTAGCTGCGCCGCCTTTGATCCAATACTTCTACCCTGCTATCAATTCGCGGGCATACCCACGTCATACTCCCAGAAGGCTTCTTCTCATCTTCCTTGTGCTTGTCAACATATTTATCGCGTTGTACACCACACTGTACCACGCATCGGGAGTCCTCAGCGTCCTCTCCTACCTCCGCCAACAGCATCAAGTCCACTCGGTGCCAACTACTAAAAAGGCACCAGGGACAACCTCGGAGACTGGAATCTCCGTGGGATTCTTGATGCCCTGTCACAGCACTCCCTGGCGCTCTCACCTCGTATATCCAACAATCAATGCATGGGCCCTTTCCTGCGAGCCACCAATTGATCTCAACGCAACCCAAAAAGCTGTCTATCGCGATGAAGCAGACCAATTCTATGACGACCCATTCCAATTCTTGCGCCAGAACATGGCCGGAGGTCTTCGCCATCTTCCCCGACGACCCAGCTACACATCTGCCTCCTACTTATCGGGAAACCCCCCCAGTCAAACTTCGCAACACGAGTGGCCCGACTACTTAATCTTCTTCGCCCAGCTTGAACCAACTCTCTACACCTACCTACGGGGCTCCTCCTACGGCGAGTGCTGGCGTACCTTCAACACCGATTGGCACGATGACTGGCGTCGTCGAGGCGACATCGTCGTCTGGTGTCTAGACACAGCTGAGCAAGATGCCTGGCGCGCCGAAACCCAGCGCCGAGTACAGAAAAGGCGCGACAAGCAATTCGACCTTATCATAGAATCATTCAAGAAAGAGGCTCGCAAACAGGAAAAGCGCGGATGGAAAGCCCTGCTCCCGTCTTCACTGCCTTGGTCTTCGTCGCCTTCGACTTCGATGTTTGCGTCTTGGCAACGTTCAGCACAGTCGCTTTTCTCTCCTTCGAAGTCGTCATTCCCTTGGCCTTGGCGTCCTCGGACCCGTTGGGAGAAGTTCTTAGGGATGTTCTCTCGACGGAAACCAGGTTGGCTTCCTTCGTGGATGGCTAATTGGCTTCCGTGGTGGTTGACAGGGAGCGAAAGAATTCCCACAGAAGCAGAGTTGTGGTCTTGAGACCACATGATTTCGGATCACACCCTGTCATCTTTGATATTTAATTATTTTCTATAGAGCACTTGGCGCCGTGGGGGTCTTCTTTGCTTCCAATCCACAGTGCCTCCCTCATTTTGAGATTTCACCTCTACTCTTTTCAAATCTTCTTTGACTATATTGGATCATTTGATGCTCTCCATATTTACAACATAATAATTGGTCGCGCTTCACAGTCAATTTATCAATTTGAAAACAAAAAAAAGAAAGGAATGTGTACCATTTTGACACGCTAACCGGAAATAAGAATCTTTTTGTGTACAAAAACGACCGAATAAATAGACAGGAAATATGATAGAAGAAAAGGAAATGTGGAATGAGTGGCAAACAGACAATAAGACTCAGATACGCTAGACATGCACACGCATAACACGTAACACGTCTCATCGGTCTTCTATATCCAAATCAGTATAATATAATAATCACGATAATCGAAATGCCAATGTCAATAATCATAGATCAGCCGCGTCTATCTTTTGTCAAATGACGAATCCAAGAGGCACAGACATGCAAATGTGCAAAATCATAAGGAAATTTTAACCGTAACGAGCACTCAGGCTAGCGAATGCATCGGGGCTATGACGGCCATTCTGCAGTCCGCTGACATCCATGCTCGGCTGGCTCATGTGTGTTCGTGGGAGGGTTGAGTTTGTCGGTGGCGGGCCTGAGAATGGGGATTTACCGCCGGCAAATGGGGAGCTGTGTGCGCCGGCAAATGGAGGGCTGCTCATTCCGGAGAATGGGGAGTTGTTCGTCCCGGATGTTGGGGCAGTTGCAGCTCCGGGTTGACCGTTTACGCCGCCGATTCCAAGGCCTGAGGATTGCTGTTGGTACGGGTTGATACCCGCTTGCGCGGCGAGGCCAGATCCGCTGCCTGCAGGGGCTGCAGTATTCCCTGTGGAAGTAGCAGCGAAGAATGGGTTACTTGCTGGGGCTAGTTGGCCATTGGTGGCGGGTTGCTGAGATTGGAAAGTTTGCTGAGGCTGAGTCTGAGTCTGATGTTGGAAGTTTGAGGCCTGCTGGGTCTGAGGCACGGAAGTATATGGATTTGATGGTTGGGAATAAGTGTTTGTTGAAGGTGGTTGAGATTGGGCTTGCCAGGATTGTTGCGGCTGCTGGGGAACAGGTGGGATACTCGACTGTGTGAGACCCATATTGTACATTGAAAGAAGAGAGTTTTTGTCCATTCCCGTGGATTGAGGCATAAGTGGCTGGTGCTGCTGCGGCTGCAAGTGTGACTGGAATTGGCTTGATTGACCATTTGCGTTCTGAGGGGCGCTGGGTGTTGGTCCTTGCTGGAAGGGATTGTAAGGTCCCAGGCCGTTCAACGACTGTGGCTGTGACTGTTGTTGCTGCTGCTGTTGCACTTGGAAAGAAGGAGTGGGTCCAAAGGGCGAAGTACTGAATGATGATGTGGAAGACATGGCCGGCATGGTATTCGCATGTTGAGGCATATTGGGGGTTCCTAGTGTCGGTACAGCTGGAGTAGTCTGCTGTTGTTGCAGCTGCATGGACTGGTTTTGCGGCACAGTGTTGAAGAAGGGATTGTTCTGCGTCGCACTGGGGTTAGGGTATGTCTGGCCACTGACCAAGCCACCCTGCGGCTGCGGTGCTGCCTGGCCGAACGGGTTATAGCTGCTGTCCATTGGCTGGGGAGACGAAACATAAGGGGATTGGGAGAATGTTGACGTAACCGGCGGAGTGAAAGGCTGTTGGAAGGCAGGCTGTTGCATAGAGCGTGTCTGGTTGGGATATCCACCAGTAGAGTGAGGGAACAGCGGCTGGGAGACCTGCAGGTTTTGGAAGGATGATTCCAGAGGCTGTGCAGATGCTGGGGTTGGGGTTGGGCGATCAAATGGATTGTACGCAGCGGACTGCGGCTGCTGTGGCACAGGATTTGAGACTGCCCGATCGAATGGGTTGTTGGAAACTTCGGGAAACGTGTTGTCGGTCGTTACAGGGAAAGGGTTCTTGGAAGTTTCGGGTCTCGGGGTTACTGCGCGTACGGATGCCCCAGTGCTCGTACCAGCAGGGGTCTTGGACCTTGGTGCCAGGTTATTCCCCTCTCCCAGTCTAGACAACGTTTCAACTGCTCGGTCCAAATCCTCGTGGAGCCCTTTGAGAACCATTTCGTTGCGGCGGTCATTTGTGAATCCCATTTCCTGCAATGCCGCCATTTTTGATTCAAAAGATGCCGTTGTCACATCCGCAACAGGCGCACCGAATCCAGTTGTCCGTCTGGTAGGCAAGGGTGGCGGTGACCAGTCTCCGCCGTCCGAAGTGGGCGAAGTCACCCTGCCCTTGCCACCAAATCGGCGAAGATTCGAAGTAGATGACGATGGCCGTAGACCAAATTTGAAGAACTTGCCGGACTTGGGCGGAAGCGGAGGAGGAGATCCCTCGGGCGATATATTATAGTCGTTTTTCCGTGATTGCACGGGGGACAGGGACCTGGGGTTTGAATAGCTCGAATCTTCCCGACTCGGGGGTTTTGGCTTCCCATTTTCCAACGAGCGGTATTGATACTTCTGGCGAATGAAGCGCTCCATGCATGCATCAGCCTCATCAATATCTGTTGGAATCGCCGGTTTGATACCCCGCGGGTTGTATATCTTGTTCATCAGAAGGTTGCCGTGCGATTTCATGCTCTTGTAAATTCCACCTCGTCAGCTCGTGATCTTGCTATTGTTCGAGTACCAGATTGCACTCACATCAACTTGCTCCGATGTCCAAGTGTCCATAGTCAAGGACTTGACCTTGGAAATATGTGTGCCCAGCTTTCGGTGCAGCGCGGCGCACCGCATGCAAAGGAAGATACCCATCTATCGGAGACGAGCTGTCAGTTTTGGGATGCGATCGAAAGTAAAAGCAAAGACATACGTTCCAGCTTGCCCATCCTATCGTTAGATTTCAATTAGTATCTGTGATCACAGAAATGAGGGGGGGGGTTAGACACGAACCTGGGGTCAAGGTATCGCAATCGGCACAACGGTCATTGCCAGGAACGGTCCGGATCAGCTCCGCCAGGGTCTTTTCATTCCGTAACTGCTGGCGCTTGCTTATGCCGTTGGGCATGATGCAAAAATAATTACAAGAATAAATAAAATAAAGGAGTGGCAGTAATACAAAGAGAAAAATGAGTGGAATAGGGGAAGAGTCGAAGTTTCCGAGGGGGCGGAGAAGTTCAGGTTCAATTGATGTCCGAGGGGCAGATCACTCCAACTGTGAGATACATCGATGGAGTATGATATAGATAACGGCATACGGGTCACTCTGTCTTTCGTACAGGGATGGGATTTAAAGATAGTTCAAATGATCCAAGGTTGAGTTGAATTGGGTTGATAACAATCTGATTCTTCTGTATTCCGTGTTGCTTGCGGCATAGCTCCCACATCATGAGGCCCGCAACAGTCTTCTAGAACACTTCTAGAAGCCATAAGCGCTTGGAAGTGTAGGCTATGGCTGTAACAGCATTCTGGAGCTGTCAAACCCTAACACTTATACAGACTACATGGGGAAGTTGGAAAGGCATGTCCGGGTAGCACCGACTCATCTACCAATGCGCCTAGAGGCCGAAGCCTTTCGAAGCCGTTGAAAAGCCATAATGACACCCAGGAATATCTTCTAGTACGCCAATATGACCAACCATCCTATGATAGAGGAATTGGCGGTTGATTATGCGTTCGTAAAAAGTGTAAAGAAGAAAATCCCTAAGTTGCGCAAAAATTTTCGATACAAAAGGGACAGGGTCATGTGACTGCGCTAGTGATCTCACGTGCTCTTCGGATTAAGATAAAAACTTTTCACCTCGCACTTCCTTCTTCCTCAACAACCATCGAGTGTTACTCTCGGGGATCTGATCCTTTAATGTTGGGGATCATTGATCACTTGAGATGAACACCGATCCATACATAATCTCAAACCACATAACCCGCGTGGTGCCTCCTGATGGCACTGGACGTCTCTTGGGTGATTTTTTAATCGTTCGTTCGTGGAATATCAAAACCAAACAGTTTTTAGCAGAGCTGCGTCTACTCCACCCTGGTGTTCATATCTATTGAACGGCAGGACTTTTTTACGACGGACATCTCCAGATAATAATATATGTTTTGATTGCATTTGCTGTCCTTCCACTTGTACTCCGTAGCCAGTGAGACCGTTGGCCGAAATGTCAGTCAAGCCTTGAGGTTCCATCTACGTTGGCTCAACCTACTTGGTACTCAGTAGAGATCTCATCTGTCCATGTATGCAGTCTATGTCTACGATACCACAACAATGCAGCGAAATGCAATCAACCACCTAAAAGAGTCCTCATATGCTGACTATTGAGCCCAAAACGCGTACCACCCGATGATGCCGCCATCACCCAATGCGACACGCTTCTGGTCAGCTTGATTCATCATATGCCACCTTGTATTGATTGTTCTACTCGGTTACACCTCACATGCCGCGCATATTGGAGCATCAAAAAGCGAGTTACCGTCTATCGATACCACATCCTGCATATATATGCAGTTTCAACTACTAGAAATGAAATGAGCTGTATATCCTATCCAGCTATAACCCGGAGTAATAAAAGGTTACCATGACTAGAGGTCCAACCAGCCCTCGAGGATTGTCATAGCGACGTAGTTCAGGAAATAAGCTTGGAGATCTCTTTAACCATGGTTATTATTAGAGACCTATCCAAGATTTGCCCGAGTTAAATCTCCCAGGTGAATAGTTTATCTGAATGAATAGATCTGAAGAACAATGACATCCAGACTCTCGATTATTAGTGAGATAGCCCTGCCCAGGTGAGCCAGACCGTTCGATCAAGTAAGCAGGTCGGAGAGAGCCGTAGTGGGTCACCATTGGCCAAACAGCGCTTAGCTGTTAATAATACCCGTGGAATTTCCGAAAACATCGTTTGCGCCTCCGATGGATGGGAAAGTGACAGCTGTTGATTTGGCATTGGTAAGTCAAGGAGGAGGAGGTATCTTGCAAGATTGTACTATGTAAAAAAAGGACACTGTCAAAGGTAAGGAGTCAAAGTTGCAAGGTTGAAAGTCTGGGGATGAGGTATGTACGTCGATGTACCAGAATGCGGAGAGAATTCGAAACGCCGAGGCAAATGGCATATGTGGCCCCTTTGATTGGCTGTGATTCCATTGGATTCTGTACAAGCTACCGAAGTATTGGCCCTTGTACTGACAAATGTGAGGAGAAGCCCAGGAGAAAGTACAAATGCCCGGTTCTTCCCTCTTCTCTGTACTTGTGCTCTTGTACTCCCACCTTTCCTTTTCTTTCCTTTCGTGAAACCCACCTTTGACTTTTCGAACCCGTCACTCTCTACCCTATCACAATGGCTTCCGCTGCCAGATCTGCTTCCCGGGCCTTCCTGCGCTCGACCCCGGCAACTTCCTCTTTCCGTCCTGCCGCGCGTAGCACCCGCTTCGCCATCCCCGCCAACGGTCTCCGTGCCTCTGCTCGACGTGGATATGCTTCAGAGGCTGGCTCTGAGAAGTCCGGCTCCTCCTTCGGCATCTGGGCGCTCGGTCTCGGTGCCCTCGGTGCCGGTGGTGCATACCTTTACCTGAACGGCGAATCTACCCCCAAGGGTCCCTTCGTCCCCACCCAGGCCGATTACCAGAAGGTGTACGACGCTGTCGCTCAGCGTCTCGCCGACGAGACCGATTATGATGATGGCAGCTATGGACCCGTAAGTGCAGTCCTTCTCCCTCGAGTTTGTGATTCAAGATCAACCCGCTAACGTAGACGTCTGATCAGGTCTTGGTTCGTCTCGCATGGCACGCCAGTGGTACCTATGACAAGGAGACTGGCACCGGAGGTAGCAACGGTGCTACCATGAGATTCGCCCCGGAGTCAGACCACGGCGCCAACGCTGGTCTCAAGACAGCCCGCGAGTTCCTTGAGCCCATCAAGGCCCAGTTCCCTTGGATCACTTACTCTGATTTGTGGACCCTCGCCGGTGCCTGTGCCATCCAGGAGCTGGGTGGTCCCTCGATCCCCTGGAGACCCGGCCGTGAGGACAGAGATGTCGCCGCCTGCACTCCTGACGGCCGTCTCCCCGATGCCAGCAAGGATCAGCGTCACATTCGTGACATCTTCTCCCGCATGGGCTTCGATGACCGCGAGATGGTTGCTCTGATTGGCGCTCACGCCTTGGGCCGTTGCCACACTGACCGCTCCGGCTTTGACGGCCCCTGGAACTTCAGCCCTACTGTCTTCAGCAACGAGTTCTTCCGCCTGCTTGTTGATGAGAAGTGGAGCCATAAGAAGTGGAACGGTCCTACTCAGTTCACCGACAAGACCACTTCCACTCTCATGATGTTGCCCACTGATATGGCTCTTGTCAAGGACAAGACCTTCAAGAAGCACGTCGAGCGCTATGCCAAGGACAGCGATGCCTTCTTCCAGGAGTTCTCTGATGTCTTTGTCAAGCTCCTCGAGCTCGGTGTGCCCTTCAAGACCGAGGACCGCTTCGTCTTCAAGGCTTCTGAGTAAGAGTATCACTCGGAAGTTGCTTCATAATTCCTCTTGTCCTTTTTACCTGTCTTGATATCCGAGTCACTACTCACTGAGATTTTCTTTTCCTTCGTCAATGAAAATTTAGATTTCCTTCCAAAAAAAATGAATGTCCTTGTATGATTTCCTGTAATTGTTGTAGCATGTCAGTATCAACTTGCGAAGATGTTGCATCGGCAGGCAGGTAAGGAACCGCCGAATCCAAGTTTGGCAAGGCTGTCCGTGCTGCATAAGTACGAACCCGCCCGTGAACATCAAATTAAACAGGTGATGAAGTGTTGTAGATGATATATGAACAGTGTACCTCAAAAACAACAGAAGAACCAGGGACCGTTGACAGTCGACGTGCCTAAGGTATGGGTCCGGAAGGGTTTCAACCAAAGTGGCGTGGGCCGCCATTTTTAAACCTCCAAACTTCTGAGAAGCTCACCCACCCCGCTTTCGAGCACCCCTGTTACCCCAGATAATCAAGGAATTTCCTTGGAATGCACGCGGTTGGACCTTTCTTAAACTCCGAGGTGTCTTCACTGCAACCTGGCGCGTAGCCCCGACTGGCGAGGCCTCGAGACACGGAAACGGCGCAACCAACCAGACACCACGGACACGGCTTGGACAACAAGAGTCACCCATCATATCTAAATAACGAAGATGTCTTATGGTGTGGATCTCTATGAGATTCTATCTCTGCCGTTTACCGGGTCTTCAACGACCGTGCTCTCCAAACAGCAGATCAAGATTGCATACCACAAAGCCTTGCTGAAACACCACCCTGACAAGGCTAGTGCTGTCGCAAAAGAGACTGCTTTAAACGGGTCCACAGGCTCTAGGGACTCTTCAAATTCTTTCTTTGCGAAATCAGATGCCAATCCTCCGCGACAACAGTACACCATCGACCAGATCACCGCCGCCTACAAAACCCTGTCGGACCCCGCCCTACGTGCCGAATATAACCGCTCTCTCCGTTTAGACAGAGTGAAGGTCGCAGAGCGCGAGAAGACCGGTGATGTATTCCATACCGGGTTGGAGATCGTGGATTTGGAAGACCTTGCCTGTGAAGAGGCAGAAGGGGGCGATGGCGACTGTTGGTATCGCGGGTGTCGGTGTGGAGATGAACGGGGGTTCTTGGTCAACGAGGAGGATCTGGAGAGGGAGGCTGAGCATGGCGAGATCATCATTGGATGTCGCGGGTGCAGTCTCTGGTTGAAGATTTTGTTCGCTGTCGAGGCTGGCGAGGGATGAGAGCGACAATGCGTTGTGAGATGGTCTTCATCTCACTGCTCGTCACCCTCACTCGGTTATATCGATGATACTCCTGTCCAGCTGCACAGTGCTGATGTCTCGTTGCGGTGCGAAGACATCCCATGGCCCAGTGTCGGGGTTCACCTCCATCTCGTTGTAGATGAGGCTCGCTGATATACCACGTACAGGCTTGCTTGGCCATTCCGGGTGTCTACCCGAGCTCCCGCCAGTATCTTCTGGACGTGCGCACCACATTCATGCTGCACGGAGAAACGAGAATACCAAGAGCCAAGATCTCGCACCAAAGGTGTTTTTTTTTCTCCTTGGTACGATTCTGCTTTGATCACATAAAATTCAAGAACATGTCTGAAGATTTCGATTTCGCTGTCCTTTCTTATTACAGTTGAGCCTGGTTTCAGTGCGTCCAGCAGATATAGTGGTCTGTACCATGTTATGCATTCTCTAGGGCGATTTGCACTTCTTGGATGTAATTATAGACTAAGATTTTGAGTGATTTTGATTATATCTCGTGTAGTATTATACGAAACCTAATGTCCTGCATGTATTTGATACCCAAAGTCCCGAAGACTGCATATATATACACTTCGGATGCTTACCACACTGGACTATTCCAAGTGTCTAGCAGCAGTCATACTATCACATCTTTCAACTGTGAAGCAATTCCCATGTTTAAATAAATACACACGAAGTGCAAATATCTCCTAGTGCGGCCAGGATGTGGTTGTTGACAGTGGCCGGGCAGAGGGGCTGATGACATATTCGGAGACAGCAAAACACACCTGGGCAACCTCACGTCTTTCCATCCTCTTCCACCCTCATTCACACTCTCATTTTCCTCCCAACCCATCATGTCTGTCGTTGAGATTTCATCGAAGGAGCAATTCTCGGCGCTCCTCACCTCCTCTCGTCTCATCGTTGCCGACTGTAAGTGCTCGCGGCCGGCACGATCTTGCCCCGCTACGACCTCATCTTCTCCTCCGAAGCACCAGGACCGTCGCTAATCTCGATCTATTACTTAAATAGTTTACGCCGACTGGTGCGGACCATGCAAAGCTATTGCGCCCGCTTATAACTCTCTCGCAGCCCAGCTGTCCCGCCCGAACCAGATCACATTCACCAAGATCAATGTCGATCACCAACAAGAGCTTGCGCAAGCCTACGGCGTTACAGCGTATGTGCACACGTTCCGAAGACGTACAGACATCTACATCTACATCCCAGCTTCGATTCTCAATTTCTCGCCGTCCTGCTCACTAACGAACTTCCGATACCTAGAATGCCAACCTTCATCGTCTTCAAGAACGGCCGCGTGAACCAGACTGTCAAGGGCGCTAACCCTTCACAGCTGAACTCGATCGTTCAGAAGCTCGCATCCGAGGCAAGCCAGTCGGATGACGCCGCTGGCGCCGAAGGAAGCAGCTCCGGCGAGCTCTGGACCGGCGGCACAGTGGCCAAGGGCTACAGCGACATCACAGACCAAGTCGATGTCAAGGGATTGGAGCTGCTGAACCGGGATACGGACAAAGCCGAGCCGCGCACGCTGTTCAACGGCTCAAAGCCGTCTGCACTGGCAGCAAAGGGCAAGGGCAAAGCCGAGGGTCAGGCGGATTGGGTCGAGAGCGATACCGACGAGCAGCTCATGCTGTACATTCCCTTCAACTCCACGCTGAAGGTGCACTCCCTTCAGGTTACCTCTGTTCCTCCTGCGGATGGCGATGCCGACGATGACGAGACACCCATGCGGCCTAGAAATGTGCACATCTACAAGAATACTTCCCACGTGCTTGGATTCGACGAGGCGGATGGTATTCCTGCCGTGCAGAAGGTGGAGATCAAGCCTGGTGATTGGGATGAGAAGACTGCAACTGCAACGGTCCCTCTGCGGTTTGTTAACTTCCAGAATGTGACCTCGCTGGTCCTGTTCTTTGTTGATGGGGACGGAGATAGTGAGAAGCTGCGCGTTGATCGCGTTCGCATCATTGGCGAGGCAGGCGCGAACCGATCCATGGGCAAGTTGGAGAAGATTGGTGACGAGCCTGGCGAGTAAACATAGACACTGGAGAAAATAAGCTACATTACAGACAGATGACCGAAAGCTGTCCTATAATGATCCAACTTTTGATCGAGATCAGTTCTGACTCAAACAGCTTTATGCCATTCCATGCAAGTACAGTCAAATGTTTAGAATACAGGTCGTACAGCTCGTGGCTACAGAAACATAAAGCTTGATAAAAAGATCTTAGAATCTCATTTTTCTTATGTAAAAATACTAAAAGTTGAAAAAGTATGTTTGATCCCAAACCAAAAGGTCTCATCCTTGAAAAAATCAGAAAGACCCATAAAGTAAGAACCAATGTGCAATTCCTTTCGTCTGTGGCGCAACTGACACCTGGGTAACATCACTGAAAGCCAGACAAATGACCGTAGATGTCCAGGCAACACGGGTTATCAGAGTTGCGCCGCCGCACGAAGAAGAAAAGAAAGAAGAGGAATGTTGCACCTCGAGATTTCCTTTTATGCAGAAGCCCGGCAGAATGGTTTTTCCGACAGAATGGATTCGGCGCGCGCAGAAATTTTTCAAGCCTTACGTAAGCGATATGCGAGCAATTTTTTTTTTTGATAACCTCCCCCTTCTCTTTCTTCTTTTTCTCTTCCATCTAAAATATGGTCGATGATGAGAATTATGGATATATGATAGGAAGAGACTGACTCCCGTTGGGGGCGTGATCTCACTTTTACCATCCCTGAGACCAATCTTGCAGTTTTGTTTATTTTTGTGGTTTTGGGAAGCTTGACCTGTATTCGGGATGAGCCCTAATATCACTTTTTTTTTTTCACGTTTTTATCTTGCCAATTGAGATTAGCAATGGATTCTAGGAGAACATATCCCCAGTACGAACGTATATGCGAAACATGACCTGATGTCCAATAAACCGTCCCAGTCCTTTGGAACACTGGATCTCCCTGAAGAAAATCGCTTAGAAGAAACACCCGAAGGTGTTTGGGGCCAAAACCAAAAGAGAGGTCGGCCGAAGCTCGCTGTTTAATATCACCCCATCCACCTGGAGAGGAATCGGATGATGTGACGCAAGCATCAAACCTTGAATAGATTGCTTAATTGACGCCGAAGAGTGGTTTATCGCGGAGCCGCGAAAAGGATCACTTTCGGCCCGGTAGCCATGCCGTATGGACACCGGATACACCCGGTTTTCAATTTGTTTGGGCGAGTGGTCAGATTGTTATGGCTCCGGTGTACATAACAAGGCATATCATGGACAGGAAGGGGGTTCCCCCTCGGACCGTAGATGGGGGGTGGAGGAGATGGATCTGGCAATTTACTTACGCAATGCGAATTCGCATTGTCTCGTTGGCTGACTGGAGGGGAAAAAGGTAGGCATGTAACCGAGTACGATGTGAGATGACCAAGTTGGTTTTTTTTCTCGTTGTCTCCATATCAGACTCCACTGTAGGTTTGGGAGCGTTGTAGTAAGTGGCTTGTTCCAGGTCCGTGGACTGGTTGTTTGAGCATGAGGATGCGTGTCGACGTGGGTGCGGTAATATCTGCTTCTGTGGTTCATGTCTGGGTCAATGTAGAATGTGTTGTTCGGGAACTTGAATTCGTTGTGTGTGCCCTGATTGTGGTCCTGTGAGGGTTGAGGCTTGCCCCCACGGTGATATTCTGGATCCAAGGTTCGTTGCGAGGCTCCCTGATCTGATGGGGATGATGGTGTACGTGGAGCTTTCGCGAGAGGAATAGTACCTTGTATGTACGTGTTTTGTACGTACTGTTTGTACATGGTATGGAGGATATTTATCTGGTTCCATTGCTCGTTTGCTCGCAAGGTACCTTGTCGGTACCCAAGACGTGTTGTAGATATGGACCACAGGGTTCAGATCTTGGATCAATTCCCCGTTAGAAGGCGAGACCCGCTCCAGCCCGAGCACCGGTTTTTCGTTGTCAACAACACACGCAATCAGACTGCATACTCACTGCCAGAGACATGTTCAGCTGTAGCTTGGTCCAGACAGAGTCGAATTCGACAACAGACAAGACACAAAACCCAAGAGCTTTGTGAGACACCAGTTTACCTGATTGTCTCTTGTATATCAAATGATAACCCGCCAGACATATCCGCCCCACGGGAGATGTGCGCCAGGTTTCATCTCAGCCCCGGCTGAGCTTCTCGGACCATGGAACCATTCAAACCAATGACGACGGCGGTTGGCCTCCACTCCGAGGGAGAAGAATCAGACGCGAGGATCAGCGGAAATCTCTTTGAAGTTAACAATGAAAACTGCAAGTGAATTCCGTTACGTACTAGATACCGCGCGGGTTGATCTGCTCGTGTTGGTGCGGGTTGGTCAAACATTGGGAAGAGCCACTTCCCTGGTTCTGAGCCGTCTGCATACGCTATCTGATGGGATATGGAGCCGGCCGTCGATCCTAAGAGCCCGGGGACGAATGTTGTCGACGCGAGCTACGGTAGCTCCCCGAGATGGGCACGGGCTGGATAAATTTTGCGGTGTGATTACACATACTGTCTAGGCGTGGCTATTGGTGATGGTGTGCTTGGGGGGGGGTTTTTTTTTTCGCTGAGTGCGGTGGAGATGTGATATTCATACACTATTCTCGACGGGATATAGCGTAGCCTTGGGGTATGGTTCGCACATCATGCGAATTTATGTGCTACAGGACCATATTTGCACATCCTGCGGTTGTTTTTCCATGGAGCCGGGTAAATAGAGCATACTTCCATATTAAATATGCTTTGTTTGGGTACACTCCGCTAGATGGGTATACGATGACCTCAGGACCAGAGAAAGCATGATCAGATAAAATGCGTTAGGGCTCGGGGACTCACATCAGTCGACAGTCTTTGTGCGGTGTCCCCAGTCGTACCAGAGATCCAGACCCGGAACGATGCGATATCGGATCCTCCAACAGATTTTCCGGTCCCAGGAACCGTCCGGTGATTGGATGAAATCTGCGATATCTCTCGTTGTATATTGAGAAGGGGTACCCGAGCCAGGCAATCGGTAATTCCTTTTGATATGGTAAGGAGACCAATGGACCCAAACGGCTCGGAGGAATTGAACAGAATGGACTCGAAATCCAATGAGCCCATCTGGATGGCGACGGGGTCTGAAGCCGTCGGAGGCACTAATGCATCCCTATTCCACCACGGGCTGGGTAGTCTATCTCCGCATTTTGCTCCCATCTTTTCTTTTTGCTTCCCAGGATCTTGCCGAGCCTAGGAATCCTTCGATCGGTTCACGGTGCTATGATTTGTTCACGTTATCGGGTTTGTGGGCTCACCAAGTGCCGATCCATACCCTCAGTGGAAACAAGTGGGGTGTTCGACGCATTCCCGAACTGAGTCAGTCCTGTACGGAGTATTTTCACTCTATTTGAAGCTTTGGAGAACCTTTGCTCACGATTGCGACATGGAGGTAATGAAAAGATCGAGAAACTTCGATGGTACCTTGTTTAATTGACTTTGGGGTTGGGGCATAGAAATTGAACCCCGAGCTGATAATCCTAGTGGACCGATGCGCGGCAGATCTTACCTGAAACGAACCATGCCCACGTTCTCACAGCCACTTTGGTACCGGCCTTTCTTAGCTTGATACCAACCAGTCTCGCGGTGGCATTCGAGCATGCACGTATGGCGTGGAAGAAACAGCAGGTAGCGAGCGATGATAGCACGGCTGATCAAAAGGTTAACCGATCAGATCACTGGCTACCGTGGTTTAGAGTCTCGGGTTGGGCCCGTTGCACCCAAGGTCCTCAATATTTGGATACTAAGCTCACGATTTTTGGAGTCGCGGAGTATTTTCTGATACCGAGGAACTTATCTGAAACACGTGCCTGGCGTACTTGGAATAATAGTGTTGAACTTTCTGGCTCAAGAGACAGCCGTGTGCCACTTTTGGTAGTAATCCTCCGTACCTAAACCGTACATGTAGTTATACTCCCATTCGGCAAATTCTCTGGGTCTTGGTTCCCCCCCCCCCCGCACTTTGAGAGTTCTCACCGAAAAAGTGCGATGTAACCTGGCAGCTTAGCCGCCCTTAGACACACGCCTTCACCCATTTTCGTTCTTCGTGGTGAAGTGGCGTCCCCGTGCGCTACAAATCTCCGGTGGCAGTGTCGCATATCGATATATTCTGTGGCAAAGTCATGTTGTCTGATTAATTAAAATCGTAATCGTGAACTGAGACTATGTTCGAGATAAGCCCTTCGACCTCCCGACAGGTGGTGGGCAGATTCAATTTGAGGCGAAAAGTCGCGACAACATGGGCGCAGCACTCTATTCTAGCGATACCCTCCGTCCACCGGGTATTCCATTCCTTCATTTGGAATCCAGCTGCCTCCGTTCCCGAGGAGGTACCGGCCAGCTCATTACTGTCATTTATTATTAGCAACCTCTGCACTCTCCTGCTCATTCTAGCTAAGTGCCAAAACAGGCCATATTGAGGCCAGTGCCTTTCTGAATTCGGAGGCATTCCACGGCAAAGCCAGAGACACCGTAAAGTGCGAAAGTATGGGCCCCGCTCCAAGTGCGACCATCGACAATTCAATGTGGAGATCCCATCTCGAAACTCGAAACTCGGCCCAAAAGGAAAGGATTATGTACGAAGGCCAAGACACCGGTGCCCACTAGCGCACACCATCAAAAACGCGTGTTAGTATTGCGTTCTCCATACCCGGAGATGGGAGTGTGTTTCAGATTTAGCCTCAACGTGCGGTATGGCCCGGCAGGGTGTTTTTTTTTTGTGTGTACTTTATACTGCGTACTCCGTATATAGACACAAATTACCTGTACGAAGGGAAATCAGTAATCACGCTAATGGTCCATTTGGAGAGTAGAGCAGTTAGTAAATGCGCTAATTCCCCCACAAGTCCTTTCCCGGCTGGGAAGACTGGAGATCCGCAGGTCTGGCTCTTCGAAGAGTTTCCATCGACAGGGATGTGCCGGACTTTAGCTTCTTTACGGACAACAAGCGACGCCACGGCCGACCTCGCAGCTCTAGCGCTCCCAAGTGGCTATGCGATAATCCGGGGACATCAATGAGCCTTTGAGAAGGATTCGGACCTGGAATTGGAACAGCCTTCCACTTTCTTTTTTAGTGTCTCAAGAGCGTGGATTTCGGGGCTTTAATAACCCACACGGGCGGTATTGTTCGTGTTCACCGTAGACATGCTAGTTTAGATGGCTGGGCGAGGGCCGTCCCGACTCACTCATCGGGAACAGTATGACAGAAATGGGCCTCACCACGAGATATTTTTTTTTTCGGTCCAATGGTATGATGGATAATCCAATCTGCCAAATCCTTGACAGAGTAATGATTGGGACTCCATAGTATATTGCACGATCCACGGACTACCGTACGTTATGTGCGATGGGAGAACCTCGTACAACTACGGTCATTTTCGTTCCGCCTATATCTGAGGCCTCGGTGGTCCCATGTGAAGGCCTCGAATTACACCACAATCCCTGTAAGCCATCTGCCAAGAGCCGTTGACAGAGACGCAAGCGCATGGAGAACAGAGGGCCGTGAATTCCTTGCGGATCGGCTTCGAGCTCCACATCTCTTCGTGACATTTTCCCTCGAAATATTCAGTCTCATATGGTCTGATCTGTCCAAACCCCGAATCCTTTGTGGCGTGGACATTTGCGTTTGCGTTTGACTTTTTTTTTAACCCTTTCGGTCGCTCTTTGTGGATTGCAAATTGTGGGTTCGTTGGATGAGTAGAATATGTACGCATCTCTGGTGGACCAAGACGTTTTGCCCAAGCCCACCGATGCATTGGAGATCCCACCAACGGCAGCCCTCACGACCATGCAACCCAAGGACCCTTGCAGCGGGCGCTCTCGGTCTCGCTACCGGGGAAAAACTAATTGGATGCTATGCATACATAGCGTCCGGGGTCAACCATGACAGATGGATAGGTCACATTTCTGACTCGGATATGGGCAGGTTGATCGCCAAACGGTTTCGCGCATCACAGACGGGAGCTCTCACACTTCCTCCACTCCCCATACCTAGCCGCCAGCCAGCGGGTATGATTCGTCGGGGAACTAGAAAGATGGTCGCTTCGCGAGCCAAGCACTGTTGCAAATCGCACGGTCGATTCCTCGATTATCGCTACTAATACCAAGGATTGGCGTTAGCAGATCACCGATTTGCCTCTTTGTTTCGCGTTTTCGTTTTGCTTTTTTTTTTCTCGATAAAGAAGAGAGTAGCACCATCCACTTGGAGGGACTCCATTCGAGAGCCACTTAGGTCCTTCGGCTAGGTTGGAGGACCTTCCGCGGCCCTTAGTCGGGACTAGGAACTGCCCGCCCGCCTCCATCTCCATATTCTCCACTCTTGCTAAGAGCTCTTGAGACTAGAAGGTCAGGCTAGAAGGTAGGGATTACTGCTAATTTCCGAGGAGCCGTTGGTGGAAGTAGCATGGAAGTAGTTTGTTTTATCCATAGCGTTTTCCCTATTTCGTTCTGCTGGACTTTTCTCGGAGCCCTTTGCCAACGTCTCTGGACTTTGTATAGTACTTTGGATATGGAGGATTGAGGTCCGGAGCTCTTCCGACGATCAGGGCAGGGTGGAATTCAATTCAATAGTCCCAGGCCTTCCCTTTTTCTTTCTCCATTATTCCTTCACCGATCACGACCCCGTGGGTTCTCTGAAAAGCAGAAATCCGATTTGTCTGTGCGACAACGGTGGCGGCCAGGATTTTGGCCATCACAAAGCCATCGCGGGCGTCAGGGCGAAATTTTGGGATGTACTTCAATGCAGTGAACTTATGACCTCCAAATAAAAATGTGGACATCTCATCTAGCTTCAACTTGCCCCGAAAGTGGACATTTGCAGGATTCTCGAAGAAGGCCTGACAGCCTTCCATGCATGACGCTTTCCAAATCCGCGGGAAGCATCTAAGCCTAGCAGGGAAACAATTTGAGGCCCGACGACTCGGAGGACTAGGGAGTAGTATCTCCAGTCTGAATACGGAGTACGGAGCACTTAAGTGTGGGCTTGGATAGTGTGTAGAGTGGAACGGTAATGAATATCGATCAGAGACTCTCCAATTTCCCCAAGTCCACCATAGCGTCGGTCATCGGGATCTCATTGGCGGCGGATAAAAGCACCTCTCCGCCGGTGCTGACGCTTGGCCCGCAAATGGGCCCCCGACGGCCAATTGAAACACACGCTATGTTTAGAAGCGGCCAATTACGCATTGGAGATGCTCCGGACCCCCGACATCATGTAATGCCGGGCGGGAATTTGGCTTTCTGGTCTGGACTCGAGGGATTTACTGCTCACCTTCCAGTGGACGATTTGGAAGAGCCAAGTTGGATACTTCATGTCAGTGCCATCTGAAGTGATTCAGTATCAGTATCAGAATAGAAATAGAATTGGACCTTGCGTCCGTGGCTGCTGTATGTCATTGGACCGTGGTAGTCGATGTATCGGATTATGCATCTGCTTATGCTTGGAGATGACAGATAACCTTGGAACGCAGCAATACTGGAAAGTATCCTAATAATGACGCCCATATGCATATATTTTGTGCGCTGCCATGTTCGGCGTGCTAAGCGCATCCTTACCCCCCGGATTTACAGGTCATTCGTGAGACCCAAAGGTCCTATCACATCACCCTGCAATCGGAACACATCATTTCGCGACCATGGCTCTCCAATGAGATGCATCATAGGTGAGACCTATTAACGGGCAGTGCACTGGAAATTGGGCCATACACCAACATCCGAACGTCTCTTATCTCCCATAGGCTTCTTTTCGAGACTCCAATCAATGGACCTCGGTGTAAAGTACAGGGAACCCAAGCGTCCAAACTCTCGAGGTCATCGCTTCAAAGAAAGCTGCATCTGTGCCTTGGCTTTCACCGTCCCAATAATAAGCATGTCGTGGTTGCCTCAATGGTTCGGGTGCCCCCACAGCTGGTTCCTGCAGTAGGCCGCGCACCTCTGGAACATAGATTTGGGCCTGCATATCCCATTCTCTGTTCCTGGATATTGAAGTTTGATCCCATTGACGTGTACTGTGGTTTGTATGGGCCATGGCATAACCCTTGCAGAAAGCATTTTGTTTTAGGACCCATGTGGCAAAGAACTCCGTACCCAATCCCTGTTGCCTCTCTGACATCGGGGACGAACTACGAACGTTTTTCGTGGGAAAATATGGGATGTTCATGGGGATATACTCTATACATACTAGGTACCTATTTTCGGCGATCACCGCGCCGAGGGACCACAAGTCCGGATCATATGAAATTGGCCAGGTACGAATGTCAGCCCTGAACATCCAATGCCGACCGTTTCACGATTGCAGGCCAGATGGTTGCACGGTGGTCGCCACCGTTAATAGCCTGATCGGCAAGTCCTGAGCGACTCAGGATGTGCAGCCCAATTGGGAAATTGATTGGCGGTCCGCTGCGTTTCCACTTGTCTGCCGTCTGGAGTCGAGAGCCACCAGATTCCGGAGATGGTCCTCTCAGTAACCCTTTGTCGATCTTGTAATTTTGGCTGCACTGTGGGAGTTGGAGCATTATCTGTCTCCCAGGACGAGAGAAAAAAAAAAAAGAGACTCTGCGCTACGGACTCTAATTTGTCCGACGATAAGAGCAAATGATTCCCGCTGTCACTATCACATAGTCCAATGGTCGTGCACCTCGTGGCCACATTTCTCAAATTTTAGATAGGTCTCGGGCCACACTTCAATTGCTTTTTTATTTTTTTCCCTTTTTCTTTGGTCTTTTTGCGGGTGAACTGTGAGATTCTAGGGTCAGACCGGTGTGAAGGGCTTTGAACAGTCCATTTTATACGCCATACTAAATTTGGGGGTGGTCACCGATGGGCTGTATTCTGTATATTCTGTATATTCTGTATATTCTGTATATTATACGGAGTACGGAGTACTGGGTAAGATACGATACTCCGTCCAGGCCAATATTAACTCAATGTGGCCCACTCAGTGAGGTCGCTCCATTGCGATTGGTCTTTTCCCGTGCGGGACTGAGCACTCCAGTGTCTTTCCCAATTCCGCCCCAGAGTCGATCCATAAATTGGTTAGAATTATTTTGGAGAATTATTTTGGAGAATTATTTTAGAATTATTTTATAGAATTATTCTGATTATTCTGATTATTCTCATTATTCGCATTATTCGCATTATTCGGATTCGGATTATAATTCTGTTCCCAATCCCCACTCAACTAGTGACCCGGTAGCAAGCAGATCACTCATTTATCCACGACCTGCTATCTTTCCATCGTCTTTCGCTCTTTTTTTTCTAATTTCCCCGCTGTCGATTTTTCCTCACACTCTTTCTCTCAAGTTTTCTTTTTTTGATTTTCTTTTGACTATTTTGGGTTTGGGGCTTGATTGATTTGGGATCTCCTCATCTATAACACTCTCCTTCCGCTGGTCACCCGGTTCTCAGAACCTGTCCTTCCTTTTCAGACACTCATTCATCCTACCTAATTGCCATTCATTCGGACCTACATATAATCCTACTAATACAGAACGAGAGTCACCTGGACTTTCGTTACAGGTATGGAGACATCGAGAGACAGGGACACAACACAGCTGACGCGCAAGCAGCACATTCACCATGGACTCAACATATATGGGCCCAACCTCGGTGCAAGGCCAGCCTTCATTCGCATACTATACCGACTCACAGAGACAAGGTCACTACCAGTCAGACGTCTACTACAACCAGATGCAATACGGAGCACAGGAGCAACCGCTCTACTCGCAGCCCATGATGAACATGCATCAGATGGCAACCACCAATGCCTTCCGGGGAGCCACTATGAGCTTGACGCCCATTGCCTCCCCCCAGCCATCGCAGATGAAGCCGGCCATCATTGTGCAGCAGGGCTCACCCGCCTTGATGCCATTGGATACTCGCTTCATGGGTCATGACCTGTACTCGTTCCCCTCGACCCCTCCACTCTCGGCTGCAGGAAGCACCATCAGCAGCCCGCCATCGGCCCACGGTGCCCTCCCAACCCCAATGCATGAGGCATTCTTCACTTTCGACAAGGTGGAGGGTGTCAAGGAAGGATGCGAGACCGATGTGCACCAGGAAATCCTGGCTACACCGGAGTGGGGGCGTTCTGAGTCGCCTCCGATGACGCCTGGTAAGTGTTATAGATCACAGAGTTGTCGAGATAGCGAAGCAAGGGAGAAAAGCTAATTGTGATGTAGTCTTTATCCACCCGCCTTCTCTCACTCACATTCATACTTCGGACCTTTTGTCTGCCACCTCCTGCCCCTCGCTTTCCCCCTCCCCCTCTCCCGTCCCCACCGACATCCTGGCCCCTCACGCTTTGGGGTCGGGCCAGTCTTTCTGTGACCCCCGCCAGCTCACCGTTGAGCCCTCTGTCAACCTTCACACCCAGGACCTTCCTCCTCTGCCGACTCTCACTTGTGAGGAGGAAGCCCCCCGCGCCGTTGTCGGCAGTGCGTCTGTGACGCTTCCCGTCAACGAGAACCCGTCTCCCTCTTTCAGCACCTCGACCCAGGATCCTCTGAGCTCGCTGCCCACTTTCGACAGCTTCTCAGACCTTGATTCTGACGATGAACTGAACCGCCTCGTGGAATTCCACCCTGCCACCAATGCTGTGTATATGTCCGACAAGCGCCAGCGTGTGCACGCCTACTCCGTCGAGGATGATGGATTCTTGAGCGAGCACAGCCTGGAGGACTCGGATGACTCTGAGACCTTCATTCCCAATGGCTTGCCTTCGTTCGAGTGGACGCAAACCGCCCAGCCTCAGATCCCGACCGAGGAGCACATCGAGGAGCCCAAGACCAAGAAGCGCAGCAACCGCAAGTCCCGGAAGACTGTGATCGACGAAGAGGCTGAAGCAAAGGCGCTGGCCGCCTGCGAGTCCTCTGGCGACTGCTGCTCTGACGACGGATCTGTGGAGGACTCCGAGTCTGCCCCCGTGTCAGTCAACCGCCGTGGTCGCAAGCAGTCGTTGACCGAAGACCCCTCCAAGACCTTTGTCTGCACTCTGTGCTCGCGTCGCTTCCGCCGCCAGGAACACCTCAAGCGCCACTACCGCTCTCTTCACACCCAGGACAAGCCGTTCGAGTGCAACGAGTGCGGCAAGAAGTTCTCCCGCAGTGACAACCTCGCCCAGCACGCCCGCACCCACGGTGGTGGTTCCATCGTGATGGGAGTTCTGGACGCCAGTGACGCCGGGTCCTCGTATGATGATCAACATGACGCGGGCGCCCTCGGCCAAGTCATGTATGAGGCTCAGTCGACCGAGGCCAGTGCTCCTGTGGACCGCCGCGCGGCGAAGAAGCGCAAGCGTGATCTGTCCTAAGGGCAATTGCGTTAACATGATTTTCTTTACGAGACCAGGAGGCTTCCTACTGCATATATAATACATACAACATTCGGTCGGAGTCTTTCTGATTGGAAGTTGGACCAGATTGGTCTTGATTGGGTTTGGCGTCCGGGCATTACACTGGTGTCGGAAACTGGGAACGGTGTACGGCACTTTGGGCTCCCTTTACATTTGCAGCGTTTGACATCTCGCACGGGGACACACATACACGGACTGGGATTGCATCAAAGCGGTTCTTTGGTGATTGGCACATGGGCGCAGAAAAAGTCCACGGAGAGACAAAAAAAAAAAAACAACAAAACACGAAATATAGAGCGAATGATGGCATCTGTCCTTGACAGTGCCGGGAATGGTGTTGAATTATTTCCTTTGTCACCTTGTTTCTGATTTTTATTTCCTTTTTTTCCTTGTGTTTCTCGATGTCCAATCCAAATTCTCCTGGACTAGCACATTCGGCGTGAGCAATGTGCCTCACTCTTTGAACCCTCGAGTTCCCCCTTCGTGTACACCCTGTTTACTTCGCTTCTTGTGACTCTACTTTTTTCTTTCTTCCTGATTCTTCTACCACTTCGTTTGCTTGTTTTGTTTATTCGATGTAATATTTTTGGACTTTTTTTTTTTGCTTTTTCTTTTCTGCTTTGTGCTGGTCACATTCGTGTATAAGTTATTTGACCACCCCCATTTTTCATCCCTATTGCTTCATACCCCCTTGTATTGCATTGCCCCTTTGTGTTGGTTACAGGTCACATCTTTAGATGTCGATTTATATGCATCAAATTACAAGCATAATCATATTACACTCTTTCGCAAATGAATACCTACCTAGGTAAAAGTAGAACATAGATCTGGGCCAACGGGTGTTGTGACAACCTTGAATGGCCCTTTCATATAGAATAAGAATTGACCGAGTATCATATCTCATATCCTATCACCATTTTATTCTACATACGTAGAATGCCATAACATACCTAAGCATATTAAAAGTATAGAAAAGCTTCCCCCCGCCAGTTTGCTGAAAGGAGCTTATCTCCTGATAAACTCCAAGGTGGGGACCGCGAAAAGTGCCCCCCCATTTGCCCGCACCCACCAAATCTGCAAGACCTCAGATTGCCACACCAGACACACATCCAAGGATGTCCACACCACCCCCAGCCCCAGGGCTAAACGTGATCGCCCTAGTCTCAGGCGGAAAAGACTCCCTCTACTCCATCCTCCACTGCATCCGCAACGGCCACAAAGTAGTTGCGCTAGCAAACCTCCACCCAGAACAATCAAAAACATCCCAAGATGAAGAAGACATCGACAGCTTCATGTACCAAACAATCGGCCACTCCGTCATCCCTCTCTACGAAAAGGCCCTCCAAATCCCCCTCTACCGCCAACCCATCACAGGCGCCGCTGTCGATACCTCCCGCATCTACGGAACCACAACCTCTTCATCCTCCAATGACGAAACAGAGTCCCTCGTCCCGCTGCTGAATCGGATAAAAAGAGCTCATCCGGAGGTGAATGCCGTCTCGGCTGGTGCTATTCTCTCCACGTATCAGCGCACGCGCATCGAGAATGTCGCGCATCGGCTTGGTCTCGTGCCCCTCGCTTGGCTGTGGATGTATCCCTCGCTTCCGGCTTCGGGGGCGAGGGCTGCTGATGGTGCGGCTATTGCACAGGCGGGTCTGTTGGAGGATATGGCGGCTGTACGGTGTGATGCGCGGATTATCAAGGTTGCCTCCGGCGGACTGGACGAGGGGTTCTTGTGGTGGAATGTTTCTGGGGCGGAGAGTGGGGGTCGCATGATGCGGAGGTCTCTTGTTAAAGCTATGAGTCGGTTTGCGGCGGCGGAGGATATTCGGGGGGCGGTTTTGGGGGAGGGTGGGGAGTATGAGACGCTTGCGTTGGATGGGCCGGGGTTTTTGTGGAAGGGGAGGATTGAGGTTGGGAGTCGGGAGGAGAAGGGGGGGGAAGGGGGTGTTGCGTTTGTGAGGTTGAGGGGGGCTAGGTGTGTGGTTAAGAGTGAGAGGGAGATTGATGATGGGGTTAAGCCGGGGGATGTGAGGAGGCCTGGGTTGTTGGATCCGGTTTTTGACGGGGTTTTGGGGTCTGGGTTGGACCTTTTGAAGGATGATTTGAATTCGAGGGCGATGAGGGATACTGCGCGCTCGCCGATGTGGTCGGTTTGTGAGCCTGTGCATAGATTGTCTGGTTCGACGTGGACGATGTCGAATGTCGTTGCGCCTGAGGCTGGTCCTGGGGCGGGTGAACAGATGAAGGGGATTGCGAGGAAGGTCGAGCAGGTGCTTAAGACTTTTAATCATGCTGAGTCGGGTGTCCGGTCGACGGATGATATTGTTTTCGCTACGGTGCTGCTAAATTCAATGGCCGACTTTGGATCGATGAATGATGTCTACGTCTCGCTGTTTGAGAAACCCAATCCTCCGGCACGCGTCACAGTGGCTTGCGGAGATCGACTTCCTTCCAATGTCAAGGTGATGGTCTCATTCGTGATTGACTTGGGTGCAAGGGACCGACGTCAAGGCCTGCATGTTCAATCGAGATCATATTGGGCGCCCGCAAACATCGGACCATACTCGCAAGCGATGTCTATCCCGCTGCAAAATGCCAGCAGACTGGTGTACATTGCTGGCCAAATTCCTCTAGACCCTGCTTCCATGGACATGGCACGCGTGGAAGGCCCAGGCTCCTGGTTTGAAAACTACCGTCTTCGAGCTGTACTGGCTCTTCAACACCTTTGGAGAATTGGGGAAGCTATGCAAGTGGACTGGTGGCTTGGCGCGATAGCTTTCCTGGCCCGAGGAGAACACACCAATGCCCAAGCACAAGTTGCGTGGCGCCTGTGGGAAAGAATACATGCTCTGCCTGATAATGAAGACGAAGATGACGATGAAGGACCACAGCTGGATGCTTGGGATATCAAATATGGTCGTCGCACAGAGGAGCTGGCCGATGTCCTGGTGCCAAGCCTGCCAAAGTTTACTGCGCTTGTTGAGTCTCACACATGCATTCCTCCATTCCTGGCTGTTGAAGTAGATGAACTTCCACGGGGAAGTGACATCGAATGGCAAGGACTGGGAGGTCGATGTGAGCAGGTCAAGCTGGACATTAAAGGAGGGACATTTTCCACCACCATGGATGGCCAATACAAGTATACCAGTATCGAGATTGACGCGGGTTCGTCAGATGATACATTGGAACAAATATTGAGATCAGTGAAAGATTCTCACTGTCGAGATTCCAATCTCACCCAAGCTGTTTTATACACCACACATTTGGTGCCTGAAACCTTGTGGCCAGGCCAAGTCATCCCATGCCGATCAGTATGGGGGCGAGAAGGCCGAAGGCTGAGCGCAGGTGTTGTCCTGCAACAGCTCAGTTAAAAAAAGTATTTAGGACCCAATTTTACTCCCCTTGATACAAATTAAAGACAACATGTCTAGTACAAATGAGCTATAGAACCCCTGGTGGTGTCATATACAACATGATGTATTGTCCGCTTGCATGTGATAAGCAAAATCCTTTCCGCGTTCAGAAAAGATAATAACACTTTCTAACGGCCACGTTCTTCCAAACCTTCAACTTCGGAATAATTTAGGGCTCAATCATTGAACGTCTTCCCCTCTTTCTGCTGCTTGACCCTGCTGCCCCACACACTGCACCTCCTATCCCATCCCGACATGACGTACTCATCGACATAAACATGGTGCCATGAGTTTGCCGTTGAATCAAGAACAAGAAGCGACGCCTCGCAGCAGTACACCTCTGAGCCCCGAAGCGTTCGCTGAAGACCTCCGATTATTCAATCGCTCCCCACATCCTTACCATAGAAGCCGGCGCCTCGGATCAAGCACCCCCTCCGAGCACGGCGACCGTCTCCACCCGCTCTCCTCGTACTCAAGGTCGTCGCGAACCACCAGCGACAGTGGCACAGAGGCAGACGATGAAAGTACTGGTATCTTAAGAGGGTTACCAGCTCCACCACTTCGTCCTCGAAAGGGCTTGCGGTCTGGTGACCCCGATATCTGGCTACCTAGCCTGCAGCCATGGCCGTCATTTGCGCGGCGGTCATCGCGGCAGAGCTCGGAGGAAGAACTTGAAGAAGAGGCCTTCGAGGAGAGACGAAGATTCAGACGAAAAAGGCGAATAGAGGTCCTCCGGCGCTCGTTGGAAGCTACTCTGCTGCTATCTGTAGGTGGAGTCGTCTTATATGAAGACGGAGCGCGGTCTTTGGCTTGGGAATGGCGAAAAGGTATGTCGGACACCTGGAAACACCGTATGTGGCATATACTGATTGATTTGCAGAGATTGCTGCCCATGGCCTTGCGGTCTTAGGCCTCTATGCCACCTATCCTCTCGTCGTTCGTGCATCACAGGGCCGAAGCTGGCGCATTTGGCGCATCTGGTCTACGAAACGGACGTACTTCTCCTTACCCTCGAGCTTTGATCCGGCCCCTCTCCTATACCCAATCTTCGTCCCAATATTCGTTTCGTTGTCGCTGTCCAACCATCTGCCGCCACTTATCATTCACAATATCATCCTCAGCCTGTCCTCTCTTCCTCCGCCTGTTATCCCGTTCCAGAACTGGGCTTATGGACTCAATATGGTCCATTGGATGGTTTCTATGATTCCTATTCTTGTTTCCGAGCATTTCTCCTCGGACGGCACAGTGCCGAAACCACTGACGCTTCGCGGACTCGACGCGGAGTTCCTTATGCTTCTCTTTCCATTGCATCAAGCGTTGATACCCACTTTAGATTTTTTGCTGACGACTAGCATCCTTCCTGCTGAGCTGCAACTTTTGACAACTGCTTTGATCAACTTGTATCTGTTTGCGGCCTCTCCCCAGATGGAGATTCTCAAAGCCTTATTATGGCTTGGTGGCTTGTGTTTGTTTTTGTGTTGTCGACATATACTGCGCTGGGAGGTTTCTTTGGCTAGAATTCCCAACTGGAAGTTCCGCCGCGCTCCTTCTTGTTCACAGTCTCCGCGCAAATTTTTGAATATGATGGATCATCGACTATGCGAGAAATTGAGCAGGACGGGGACCCTCCCGTCGGACGAGGCTTCGTCAGACAGTGATGGGCCAAATGGGTTCTCACGTTCGAAGCCGCGCAAGACCAAGACTATGCGGGAGAATCGCTCTGCTGATCCGCCGGCAGAGCCCGCGTCTGCAGTTGAAAAGATCGTGACGGAGGTAACTTTCGAGAAACATACCCGTAATGGGCAACGACGACGCCATACAATATCCACATTTGATGATGCTGTTCGAGAGGAACGAGTGCGTACCACGCCTGGCGGTAGACGCAAGAAAATGATGGGCCCTGGCCTGGCCTCTTTTCTCTCGCTCACTTCAGCGCAGGCGCAGGTTCGCAAATGGCTCTATGCCTTCTACGTCTATGTCTTGACTCTGGCGATTATACTTGGGCCAATTCGAAAATACATTGCAGATCGCGCTTTGCAGGGCCAAGATCCATTCGGCTGGGCTATAGGCTACCTATTTGGCAATTTTTCGCGGGTGCGCTTCTGGGTCCTGATGTTGAACCTTGAGTATTGGATCGAACTGCCACCTCGTCCTGATACCGAAGCTCTCAGTGCCTCCTGCTTTTACGGATCAGTCGAGCACATTCGCCAAGCCACCTTTGGAGCAGCCAACACTCGTTTACTCCTCAGCGGCTACTGCGCGTTGGTGCTGCTGACGGGCCTGGCTATTGTTATTAGGCTCAGCTTTGTTGCTGAGGTTGACACGCGCCGCAAGATATTCCATGGCATGATGGTGGTGATGTTCCTTCCCGCTATATTTGTGGACCCAGCCTTTTGCGCCATGGCGCTGGCCCTGGTCCTCTCTATCTTCCTTCTACTGGACCTATTCCGCGCATCTCAGCTGCCTCCGATCTCACGGCCCCTTACCTATTTCTTGGCTCCATACGTCGACGGCCGTGATCATCGCGGCCCCGTTATCATCTCGCACATCTTTTTGTTAATCGGATGTTCTATACCACTTTGGCTATCGCTTTCCGATCTTCCTCGATTCGGTGTCGGTCCATGGGCTGGCTGGGAGGTGCCATCGCGAGATGTCAGCATGGCAAGCGGGGTAATTTGCGTTGGTATGGGCGATGCAGCTGCATCCCTTGTTGGTCGACGATACGGTCGCTTGAAATGGTTCTGGGGTGGCGGCAAATCACTCGAAGGCAGTGTTGCTTTTGTGGCAGCTGTCACCTGCGGGCTGATCGCGGTTCGTGCCTGGCTGGTGCTCGGGGGATGGCCCGTATCTGGGGTCGAATCAGCCGAAGGGGTAGCTTTCTCCGTACACTTTTGGGCCTGGACTTTGCTCAAGGCGGTCCTCGCGGCCGCCGGTACTAGTGCGACTGAGGCCATCCTCACTGGCTGTAATGATAATGTCGTGGTCCCGGTAGTGTTGTGGCTATTGGTGCGGGGTCTTGGGGTTTGATGTGGCGTGATGATGTGTAGAGATGAGACCTATTTACTTTTTCCCCCTGTCTTTTTTTACTTCTTACTTTTTTTTACTTTTTCCGTTCGGAGGTTTGCCTTTGTGTTATTTGCCAACCATCTTGCTGCGGCATTTGTATAGTATGGTGTGGGGTACATACTACCTACATGTAGGTAGTTTGAGAGTGTATATAGTGACCCGCGACTACCCAAAGACCGTTTTGGATGCCTATACTAGCGGCGCAGTATTGCATATCTGCCTTGCCTTGGCTTCCCTCCTATTCCTCAATCCAACCAAGCGCTGCGCCTTGACTGGGGACTCAATAGGCTGCAGATAAGCTTCTGTCACCGTACGGTTTCATCGCGTATGATGAGTTGCGGGCAGCTCGGTACTGTAGATATATGTACTTCAGGCAGATGTGGAATGGATGTGAAGTACACATAGTGGAGCCTGATCAGAGCCTAGCATCTACCTAAGGTACCCAGGTATATCTTGAAAAAGACCCCGCACTATCATCCTCAACCCCAAGTTCCTCACGCAGTAAATCTGTAACCTCGTTACAAGGGATACGTGGAGATCTCTCCGTATCTCTGCCGATCTCGGCCTTATCTAATCGATAAGCACATGACCGAGATCTTTCCTGGGTTGTGATATAGACTCTGGCTCCTATTTGGGAGGTTCAGATGCCTTGAAATAGAATTTCGTCTCATATTACTCCGATCTTCGAAATCTGCCTCCATTTTTACTTGATTCTTGACCTCTCATCTTTCGTTCGCCTCAAAACCTCCTATCCAGTTTCATCTTATCAAGTATCTACATCATCCCGCCCTTCTGACCGCCTTACGCGATCATCGCCGCCTGTCACTCGTTATCGTTGGGTCACACCCCCCAGTCGTGGAGAATCCTTGGGTCTTGGGGTCTTCCCGTTTCCACCATCACATCATCTTGCTCTCTCATTAGGTCTACTGATTTTGCCCCCCTGCTTCTCTGGTTCTCCCCATATTATACTCGATTCTCCAAATCATCCTTCACCCTCACCGCTTTGCTTGGGATCTTGTTTGCTTCCTAGAAGTACATCAAACATCCCCTATCGCATCATCCTCTATAGTCTATCCGAGTTCACCGATATCGTTCCACGGCACCAGTTTGCAGTACCTTCCCAGAGCCATTATCCCGGCGGTTCCTCGTCGTTCCAGGCTTCCCGAAGACAGCGTCATCCTTCACTAGCTCCCCTGATGGGCCTCCCGAGTCGATCACCTTCATTGCTGCTGCTGAGGTAGTTGTGGTTGCTGGGGTGTGACTCGATATTGAATCTTTACCGGCGAGAGCTTCTCAAGGACTATACAGGTAGCAGGGTGCCCTATCGCCGTCATGGCGTCTCATCACTCGAGAAGATCGCGCGAGTCCTCCCGTCCAGAAATGTCTATCGGCCGTTATACGCGGCTTGATGAGATTGGGCGAGGGAGCTTCGCAACAGTTTACCAAGGTGTTCATACAGTGAGTTGTGTCTTCAGCTTTTGATGATTGGGAGCTCGATGCTGATCTATTCCCATCACACAGAGATCGAAAACCTATGTAGCTATCAAGTCCGTGAACTTGTCGAAGCTCAATAAAAAGCTCAAAGACAACCTTTCGTCCGAGATCGATATCCTGAAAGGCCTTCACCATCCCCATATCGTGGCCCTGATCGACTGCCATGAGTCGACATCTCATATTCACTTGGTCATGGAATACTGTGCATTGGGGGATCTGTCTCTCTTCATCAAGCGCCGAGATAGTCTCGGATCACATAAATACACCCGAGACATGATTGCCAAATATCCAAATCCACCCGGTGCTTCACTCAATGAAGTCGTTACCCGCCACTTCCTCAAACAACTATCCAGTGCACTGAAATTCCTTCGTGATCGAAACCTTATCCATCGAGATATCAAGCCTCAGAATCTTCTTCTATGTCCCTCACCTTCGTCATATCGAAATGGGATAGCCCAGGTCATCCCATATAAAGGCAGTGATGACTCCTACGAGCCTACGACGGGGCTCGAAACACTTCCAATGCTCAAAATCGCAGACTTTGGTTTCGCTCGATCATTACCCGCGACTTCATTAGCGGAGACGCTCTGTGGATCGCCACTGTACATGGCACCTGAGATTCTTCGCTATGAGAAGTATGATGCCAAGGCCGACTTATGGTCGGTAGGTACTGTGCTTTACGAGATGGTGGTGGGCCGACCTCCATTCCGGGCCTCAAATCATGTGGAGTTGTTACGAAAAATTGAGAAGGGAGAAGATCGAATTCGCTTTCCTGAAGAAAACCCAGCCTCGGATGACATCAAAAAACTAATTCGGGGTCTTCTGAAACGAAATCCAGTGGAACGATTGAATTTCCCTGAGTTTTTCAACAACAATGTGATCAATGATCCAATTCCAGGACTGATAGCCGATGATACTCCACAGCCACCTCGATCACCACGCCCGGCTCAACTAAATGCAAAGGCGGAAGAGTCTCCTTATGATACTGGACCAGAAGACAGGGTTCCGTATCCTGTCAGTCGAAGACCTTCTGCAACGCCTCAAATATCAGGAACCCCACCGCCTCCAACGAATGTGCGTCGTATGGGAAGTGTTGATCGGCCTTCTGCTGAAATTGTGAAAGAGCAGCAACGAGGGGGTACACCCCCTCAACGACCTGGTCCTGTCAGTCTTGCTACTGCCCCGGGACGTCAAGAGCTCACCGATCGCAACGCAACCGCTGCGGCCATGGATCGACAAAAACATCGGAGTACCTATACTGGCTCACCCAAGACAAGTGACTCAACTGTCCGTGCACAGGAAGAGCGAGATCGCGCTGCACAAGAAGTGGCATTCGAGAGAGATTACGTTGTAGTTGAAAAGCGAGCTGTGGAAGTGAACGCTTTTGCAGATGAATTGGCCCACAGCCCACGTCTACAAGGCGGATTTTCTCGTCCGGGACAAGCTGGCGCCGGGTCTCGTCGGGCGACTACACAGGGTCTGCCAACAGTCTCACCTTCTTCTCCGCATGCCAACGCAGCCAAAGCCATGCAGGTCGTCACAGGTCGCTCACGCGCAGATTCCACACACCAGCGCCAGCATTCCTACGAGCGACGCTATGGACAAAGTCCTACGTCTGCGACCTCGGCGATCTCGAAAGCTCTCAATATGGCCAGTGGCCGTTTGTTCGGCATGGGATTCTCACCTCCACTTGCCATTAGCAAGGGTGGACGGTCTCCGCCTTTGGCCTACAATCCCTTCCCCGCCTATCCTCCCACAAGTGCAAGCCTGTTAATCACAGGAGATGCCACCAAACCAAGTGCGAACGTCGATGAAGATTGCAGGGCAGTTCAAGAAATCGAGGAATGTGCTACGCGTAGTGATGTGGTATTTGGATTCGCCGAGGTCAAATACAAGCAGCTCATTCCGCTAGCACCTTCGGCACCGACAGATCCATCTGCGAGACCCATGGAGGCGAACAATGACCCAGAATCTACTGAATTCGATGATGGACTCACAGTCGATGCTATCGTCACCTTATCCGAGGAAGCTCTGGTCCTATATGTCAAAGCATTGTCTTTGCTGGCAAAGTCAATGGACATCGCTGGAGCTTGGTGGTCGCGCAAGAACCGGGAAGAGGCTTACAGCGAGTCTCCGACCAAAGACAACATGGGCGCAGTTGCTGGTACTCGGATCAACTACGTTGTGCAGTGGGTGCGCAGTCGGTTCAACGAAGTCATCGAAAAAGCTGAATTTGTGCGCCTCAAGCTTATCGAGGGACAACGACGATTGCCTCCAGATCACCCAAGCCATCCAAACAACTATTCCACTGGCTCTACCGCTGGGTCAACTTCTACTGCCGACGTGGTCGTGAGCCCCGGAGTTACAGCAGAGAGGCTGATGTACGATCGCGCCCTCGAGATGAGCCGGGCGGCTGCCATTAACGAATTGACGGGTGAAGATCTTGCCAACTGTGAAATCACCTATGTCACTGCCATTCGCATGCTCGAAGCTGTTCTTGACAGCGATGAAACGAGATCCACGCCGGGCAGTAGCAGCGAACGGCAAAGTAGTTCGCAGCCGAATGATCGCATCGTTCTGGATGACTTACAGGTGGAGGATCGGCAGGTTGTAATCAAGCGTGAGTTACATCACATCCATTTACCATAAGAGTTCGAAACTAACCCCCTGATCCAGTCGTTTCTAGTATGCGTGGCCGCCTTACATCTGTCCGAAAGAAGCTCGCTATGCTCGCCAAGCGATCGTCGACACCGACCCCAACAGGCAAAATACCCCCGTCCAATATCTCCCCTGTTGCATATGGCACGGGGGTGACACCACCTAGATGAGCATTGTTCATCCAATCACTCAATCCATTGGAATACCATGGTTTTGTTGTTTTTCCGTAGCCTCGCGACCATAGCCTTTTCGGTATAAGGTTTTTGATCGACGAGGCTGATTGACCTTTCACCCGTTTATATATGCTAACCTGCGGTTAGTCCTGTTGATTCTACCATCTATTCTCATTCCCATCTCTGCGGAGGTGTTAATTTCCTCGTTCATACTTGCCTGTTGATTCTTTCTCCCGTTCGCGTTATGCCATATATCCCACAGCACGAGGTCAAGGGAGTTCTTCTTTCCTCCTTCACTTCTCATCTCCTTTCTCTTGTGTTTCTCATTTCATCATGCCTAATTTGCTTTGTGTTTTCTGAGGCTTCGGTTTATCGGTTGGGACTGGCGTTTGACCTGGGGACCTACGGTATACAGATTGGCTCTGATTTTTTTTTCTTGGATTTGACAAGCAGAAGGTCACGGCGTTGGGTGCTCCCATCTTGGAGATGCAGATACTACCTGTATTGTACATAGAGAAATTGAGTCAGCTCATCCACTTTGGATCTCTAGAACATATCAGAGACCTCGGTCATTTCGCCCCCGACGTTTCCCCTGACTTTGGCATCCACTTGACCGTTCCCCGTCTTTCTCCGTGCTTTGGGGGTTTAAATTAACGCGCGTGTATGAGTAGGGCTATTTTTGTGTTACTCCATATGGGCACTACATATGTAGCAGGCTCAGTGTGAGAGCTGCTCATCTATAGATATCCCCATAGACTTATTCCCATAGACTTGCAATTAAGCTATTGTTTTAACATGTAGACCTACCACATAGCTCTATGTTGTATAACGTCATGTACTCCGTATGGATGTGGTAGAATGAAGATAAGTTAGTGAAGCTTGGCAAAAATCTAATAAAACGCCTCACGATGGCGTGCTTGCGCCTCAGAGTATTTATGTGTCAGAGATTCCCACTGCGTTCTTCGCATTTGGTCTCTTGGCTTTTCCTGGGCATCTGCTCTGTTGTCCCTTTCAAGCTTCTTTGCCCGTCAGAATGGCGTGACTAATCTCTCGGATGGTGTATGAAAACAGCCACACCGGACTCCGAACCTCTTCTCACTCGGCACTATGAGGTCTTCTATTATATGGCGCATTTTTCCCAAACGGTGTGGACCGAGTCTGTACGGCTCGGTCCCGACCTAGAGATTCTCGGGAATCCACTGGTCCCCGAGATTTTTTTTTCTCGTTACCTAGTGTTGCGCCATAGGGGTCCGAATTGACGAATTGACGAATCGAATCATGCGTTGTGGATTACTGCCTACTCTGTAACCATAATGCGCCGAAGCTGGGAGAATTTGCAGCGTAACATGGAAGATCAGATTCGGCCATGGTGCAATATATCGCCCCCCGACCCGAAATCTTCAAGTCTTGCCACCCGGCGAAAATTCCAGAAGCCCCATTTAATTTCATCTGGAAATCTCTCGCTTGACATTTCCAACGTAAGACTCGCCTGCCGCAGGGACCTTATGGCATCAGATTTCAGTGCCAGCACCTCATTTCGAATCCACTAATAACTGAACAGTCTAGCTTCTGATCAGGGTCCCGCGGAATACAAATACCTGTTGATCGGTTCCACCGTGTCGGTGGTGACTCCATCAAAACAGAATGGCTGACCGGGTTGATTACATCGAGCCTTCGGGCAAGAAGACCGCTGTGTTTGATACGAAGCCAGTGGGAGGTGATGGTCTCCGTCGAGCAGATGGCATCTCGGGGCTGTGTATGTTCACACTCTGCACGATTGAAGGACAGCGTCTAATCATTCCGCTATCTAGATGAAGGAAACGTTTTCGAGACCACGCCGGACGACCGTCGTGAGATTGGCATTTTCAGTGCCTCGCTTCTCATCTTCAATCGAGTGATTGGTACCGGTATCTTCGCCACACCCAGCACCATCCTTGCTTTGACTGGCAGTGTCGGTCTGTCACTGTTCATGTGGGTGGCCGGCACCATCATTGCTCTGGCTGGTACTGCAGTATATCTCGAATGGGGTACTGCGATCCCAAAGTAGGTTACTACACACCGCGAAAGCACCCGAGGAATACGCCATATTAACCTTGCTCCACAGAAACGGAGGAGAAAAGAACTATCTCGAATATGTCTTCAAGAAGCCCAAGTTCCTGGCCACGGCCATGTTTGCAGCCTACGCTGTACTACTCGGCTGGGCGGCCAGCAACAGCGTCGTATTCGGTCAATATATTCTCAACGCTGCGGAGATTGAGGTCGGACGATGGAATCAGCGCGGTATCGGCATGGCCTGTCTCACTGCCGCTTTTATCATCCACTCCGTTGCCTTGAAATGGGGTATCCGTCTCCAAAACTTGCTTGGTGTCATCAAGCTGATCATCATCTTGTTCATCATTGTTGCTGGTTGGGTCGCACTCGGTGGCCACACCAAGGCTGAAACGCCGGACAACTTCAGCAATGCCTTCGAGGGTACTCTGGGTAGTGGATATGGCATTGTCATGGCGTTGTACAACGTCATCTGGTCCTTCATTGGTTACTCGAATGCTAACTATGTAAGGCACTCATTATACGAGTTTGATTCATCTTGGCCATATTGCTAATCTCATTGACAGGCCTTGAGCGAGACCAAGAATCCTACCCGCACTCTAAAGATTGCAGCCCCCGTTGCTATCATCTCCGTTGCTATTTTATATATGCTTGTCAACATCGCTTACTTCGCCGCTGTATCGAAGCAAGAAATGCTCGAATCAGGCAGTATCGTCGCTGCTGTCTTCTTTAGAAACATGTTTGGCAAACAGGCCGAGAAAGTCATGTCGGTCTTTGTCGCCCTTTCTGCATTTGGCAATGTGTTGTCCGTCATTTTCTCACAAGGTCGAAGTATGTATTCCCACCGGCATGCTTGAACGATGAATACTAATACATATCTGCTATAGTTGTTCAAGAGCTCGGCCGTGAAGGCGTGTTGCCCTTTTCCAAGGTCTGGGCTAGCAACTGGCCTTTCCACTCACCTGCTGCTGGCCTGCTTGAGCACTATCTTGTCTCCGTCGTCATCATGCTGGCTCCTCCTCCCGGCGATGCTTACAACTTCCTCCTCAAGTATGTTAATTCCGAAGACATCCGCAAGACCATTACTAACCCATTGTTCCAGCCTTATTTCCTACCCTCTTTCCATCGTCAACTTCTTCGTGTCCGCTGGGCTCATTTATATCTACCTTACCAAGGACAAGAATTTCCCCGACTGGTCTCCTGGCATCCGCGCCACCCTTCCAGTCACAATCTTCTTCATGCTGTCGAACCTCTACCTCGCAATTGCGCCGTATGTGCCTCCAAGCGAGGGTCAGAGCGTCTACGAAGAGCTTCCCTACTATCTGCACTGCGTGGTCGCTCTGGCACTCTTTGCAGCAGGAGCAATCTACTACGTTGTCTGGGCGGTGTTGCTGCCCTGGATCGGTGGGTATGTGCTCGTCAAAGAGTCTGTCGTGGATGCCGATGGATGGTCTCGCAGTGTCTTCACTCGGCTACCAAAGGCTGAGGCAATGGACTCTTAAGAACATATTTACGATTGGGAACTATATTGCTTAATTGCGAGGAGTTATGGATATTCGGATATGCATTTGGCGACGTGGAAGAGAATACCCCTTTGAACATTTTAACACTAATAACTCAAAATATCACGAATTCAACATTTTCGAAACAATCTGCTTCAATTGACCATTACCAGTAGCCCTGTCATAGTATGACATCAGAATAATGAACCGCGGTCAATGTATGTTCCAGTCTTCTATGGTAGCCCACCCACGAGAATCTATGAAACTGTCATGAGCCCCTCAAACTTGCTGGTGTACTGTCTTGCAAGATAACAACATGAATGCTGTTCCAATGGGCTGTCTGTAATGTTAGACTTAAACATCCACTGGGCGAACTTGCGTGTTGAAAGAAAAGAAGAAAAGAAACAAAGGAAAAAAAAGAAAAGCCGCGGATCCGCTAGTCCCTCTCACCGCCTTCCATCTGCCGGACTGATCTCATGTTTTTCCCTTCCCCAGTATCCTTTGGTCTTGTGTCTGTGGTTCAATTGTTCTCCCTTTGGTTCAATTTATTTATTTAATTCTAATAGGTCTCTTCTTCTCTCTTTTCTTTTCCTTTCTTTCCCGGATTCGGGTTCGTGGCGCCGATGCGCCGTTTCTCCACGCGTGTGCTTCTGCAGCAAGCAAAGCCACCGCTTCTTTCCGCCAGAGCCCCCCTCCCCCTCTTTGTCTCCGCTCGATCTCCTCAAGCTTCTGTTCCTAGATCGACCCCTCGTCGCTCCAATCCTCCGCTTTCACAGACATCAAAACGCTACTGCTCCTACCGCAGAATGTGCAGCTCACGCCGCGGCGAGGCCTCCGGGTCAACCAACATTCAAGGCCGTGAGGTCCTGCCTACAAACGTTAAGCCCCAGCATTATGATTTGACACTGGAGCCCAACTTTGAGAAGTTCACATATGATGGAACAGTGATTATTGAGTACGACGTTCGCTCGTAGCTATATATGAAGTTACTGACGTCTCCATTCAGCCTCGATGTGAACGAAGACACCGATTTCATCTCCCTCAATTCCAACGAGATCGACATTCACAGCGCCGTCGTTTCTGCTAAGGGCGCGGTGGTTGACTCCAGCCCTCAGATCTCTCTCAACAAGGATGCCCAGACTGCAACCATCAAGTTCAGCCAGGCCATTGCCGCGGGGTCGGATGCCCAGCTGAAGCTCACCTTCACCGGTATTCTGAATGATAACATGGCTGGATTCTACCGCTCCTCATACAAGCAGAATGGCGAGACTAAGTACATTGCATCATCCCAGATGGAACCCACAGACGCCCGTCGGGCCTTCCCTTGTTTCGATGAGCCCGCTCTCAAGGCCAAGTTCACCGTGACTTTGGTTGCAGATAAGAGCATGACTTGCTTGAGCAACATGGATGTTGAGAATGAGACTGATATCCAAGGAGGCAAGAAGGCTGTGAAATTCACCACTTCGCCCCTTATGTCCACATATCTCGTTGCGTTCATTGTTGGAAATCTTAACTACATTGAGACAAAGAACTTCCGGGTTCCCATCCGTGTTTACGCCACCCCCGACCAGGATATTGAGCACGGCCGTTTCTCGTTAGAGCTTGCTGCCAAGACTCTCGCCTTCTACGAGAAGGCCTTTGATAGCGATTTCCCTCTGCCCAAGATGGACATGGTTGCTGTGCCTGATTTCAGCGCAGGCGCTATGGAGAACTGGGGCCTGATCACTTACCGTATTGTCGATGTGTTGCTGGATGAGAAGAACAGTGGTGCGTCCCGCAAGGAGCGCATTGCTGAGACTGTCCAGCACGAATTGGCCCACCAGTGGTTCGGAAACTTGGTCACCATGGACTTCTGGGATGGACTCTGGCTTAACGAGGGTTTCGCGACCTGGATGTCGTGGTACTCCTGCAACGTCTTCTACCCGGAATGGAAGGTTTGGCAGACTTATGTTATCGACAACCTGCAGAGTGCACTTTCGCTTGATTCGCTGCGCAGCAGCCACCCCATTGAGGTGCCTGTCAAGCGTGCTGATGAGATCAACCAAATTTTCGATGCTATCTCTTACTCCAAGGGTTCGTCTGTTCTGCGCATGATCTCTAAGTACCTCGGCGAAGATGTGTTCCTCCAGGGTGTCCGCAACTACATCAAGAAGCACGCATACGGCAACACTGAAACCGGTGATTTGTGGGCTGCTCTTGGTGATGCCAGTGGCAAGCCCGTGCAGTCGGTCATGGATATTTGGACTAAGAACGTCGGTTTCCCTGTTATCAGCGTCACCGAAAACAAGGAGAACTCTTCTATCCACGTGAAGCAGAACCGTTTCCTGCGTACCGGTGACGTTCGTCCCGAGGAAGACCAGACCCTTTTCCCTGTGATGCTTGGTCTGCGCACCCAGAAGGGTGTTGATGAGGATACCATGCTGACAGAGCGTGAGCGCGACTTCCCCATTTCTGACTTGGACTTCTTCAAGCTCAACGCCGACCACTCTGCCATCTTCCGCACCTCATACAGCCCCGAGCGTCTCAAGAAGCTTGGCGAGGCTGCTCGTGACGGCCGTTTGACTGTTGAGGATCGTGCCGGCATGATCGCCGACTCTGGTGCTCTGGCCGCCTCTGGCTACCAGCGTACTTCCGGCATGCTGTCTCTGCTCCAGGGTCTTGACACCGAGTCAGAGTTCGTCGTCTGGAACGAAATCCTGACCCGTATTGGCACCCTGCGTGCTGCTTGGCTCTTTGAGGATAGCAAGACCAGGGACGCTCTCAAGGCTTTCCAACGCGCGCTGGTCGCCCCCAAGGCTCACGAAATCGGCTGGGAGTTCCCCGAGAATGATGATCACATTCTGCAACAATTCAAGGCATTGATGTTCGGCTCTGCCGGTATGGCCGAGGACCCCGTTGTCGTCAAGGCTGCGCAGGACATGTTCGCCCGCTTTGCTGCCGGCGATCTCTCCGCCATTCACCCTAATATCCGCGGCAGCGTCTTCACCATCGCCCTCAAGCATGGCGGTGTCAAGGAGTACGAAGTTGTCCTCGACCGGTTCCGCCACGCCCCCACTTCCGACGAGAAGACTACAGCCCTGCGCTGCCTCGGTGCCTCCGAGGACCCCGAGCTGATCAAGCGCACTCTTGGCCTTGCCATCAACGATGAGGTCAAGAGCCAGGATATCTATATGCCCCTCGGCGGTCTCCGCAGCCACCCTGCCGGTATCGAGGCCCGCTGGAGCTGGCTCAAGTCTAACTGGGACGAGCTCTACAAGCGTCTTCCTCCTGGTCTTGGCATGCTGGGCACTGTTGTCCAACTGACCACTGCCAGCTTCTGCACTGAGGCCCAGCTGAAGGACGTTGAGCAGTTCTTCGCTTCCAAGGATACTAAGGTTAGTTAATTTGCCCCCTTCCATCTGAGATATTTTTTTGCAAATACTAATTTATATTTACAGGGCTTCGACCGTGCCGTTGAGCAGAGCCTTGATGCCATCCGCGCTAAGGTCAACTGGCTCAAGCGTGACAGCGAGGATGTCGAGCAGTGGCTGAAGAACAACAGCTACTTGCAAGGCAAGCTGTGAATCTAAGAACAAAATAAAAGGGACTGGAACATGTTCATACAGTTATTAGATACATGTGGAGTAAGCTTTTTATCTTTGGGCCTCGCAGCTTGAATCTTCGACTGCATACCTATTATTACTACATTATCTTTAGGAAGCACACGGGATGTGTTTCTTTGAGCTACAATCATACTCAACTCAACTCCTCAATATAAGCAAGTCCTATGGTACCACATGAACGTAACAAGTAAACATACTAGGGTCTAGCTGGGTTTCCGGCAAAGTCCATGCCAAATAACTGGTAGATATAGATAATTGGATTGGCATAAATTTCGTTTAAGACATGATATTCTTTTACATAGAGAACGGAGGTGGTATCGCTGAAGGATAGTACAAAAAGAACAGAAATGAAAGGTTCTAGCAGAGAGAGGATCATGCCCATCCTCCCTTTCCTCCAAACCCGGAACTGTCCTCGATCTTTTTCCCACCAGCACCGCGATTGGGCTTGGACTGCGCCGCTTCGTGCTTGCGCAGTTCCTCGGGCACGCGCGAGATCGGCGATTTGATGAGCATTTGCTTGAGATCGTACCTATGAGTATAGTCAGTAAATAATAGTAAGAGAGTAAAGGAGGAAAGCGGTAAACATACATGACATCGCTATCTTCGCTGCCCAGGAAGGTAATAGCAACACCGCTCTTTCCGGCACGACCGGTACGACCGATACGATGGGTGTAGCTCTCGATCGAGGTGGCCATGTTGAAGTTGATAACCAGGGATACGTCGGGAACATCGATACCTCTTCCTGCGAGGTCAGTTGCGACGAGGACGTCCGTTGAGCCATTGCGGACGGAAGCAAGCGCGGCCTCACGCTGGTCTTGTGTTTTGGATCCGTGCAGGGTAACAGAGGAGAAGCCCATTTGTTTGATTTCGCGAGCGATGGCATCGCAGTTTCGCTTGATGTTGACGAAGACGATGATCGGGGGTCGGAAGTCGCCTGAAGAGAGGATCTCGGCGAGTCGTTTCTTGCGCTTGTCTTCGCCGGAGATCATCTCTACGCGCTGTTCGACGGTGTCGACGGCTTCGCCGACGCCGCCGATGGTGATGATCGCTGGGCGGCGGAGGTATTTGCGCGCGATGCGCTCGACGGCTGTGGGCATTGTGGCTGTGTACATCATGGTTTGGCGGTAGCGGTGCTGGCTCATCACGCGGGAGTCTTCGGCGGCGTCGGTGTCGGGCTTTTCGTTGCTGACGGGGAGGGCGTCAAGGATTTTGTTGACGGGTTCCTCAAATCCAAGGTCGATCATGCGATCGGCTTCGTCCATGATCACGTAGCAGCATTGGCTGAGGACCAGCATGCGGCGCTCGATGCAGTCGACTAGACGACCTGGGGTGGCGATGATGATTTCTGCGCCTTCGCGCAGGCTGAACGATTGTTCTTCGATAGAGTGGCCACCGACAATACTGATGACGTTGAATCCAAGAGGTTGGGTGAACTTCTTCGCTTCGATCTCGATTTGTTGAGCCAATTCACGTGTCGGGGCTAGGACAATAGCGTATGGTCCATCGTTCTTGCGCCATTCGTTCTCGTCAAGGCGCGGTAGCTCCGAAATATAGACCAAAAGTGGGAGTAGGAATGCAGCAGTTTTACCGGAACCTGTCACAGCTACACCGATCAAATCACGCGACTGCATGGCGATAGGGATTGCGGCGCGCTGAATGGGTGTTGGTTCCTTGTATCCGACACGATCCACAAGCTCCAATAGACGTTTCGGCAGTAAACTCTCCTCCCATGAGCGCATTGGGTTGGGCACGCTGCCACCTTTGGTAGCAATGTTGAAATCTTCCTTGAAAATACGCCAGTCTCGCTCACGCATAAGGTCTAGGCGCTTCTCACTCCAATGCTTGTCGATCTGAGTGCGTGTGCTTTCCTCACGTCGTCGTCGCTCCATCTCTATAATCTCCTTGGCTCGTGCGCTACCGGCTTCCTGGTCGCGAGTCACTAATGCCTCTGCGTATTTGCGCGCGGTATCATCGACCACATCATCTCCAAAGCCTGCTAAACGTCCTCGGCCGAAGAAGTGTGCCTCGTGTCGGTGTTGGTATAGAGGGTTATAGTCACCGCTTGTATCTTCTTCGGCATTCCACTCGAAGTTGAACTTGCGATCTGCCGTGCGCTTGCGCTTCTTCTTTGCCGAGAAGTTTGACGTTTGCTCGGCTCCCATGTACCGGTGTTTGACCAATGCGGCCTGTGCTTCGGCTTCATCCTCTTCTGTAAGACGCTTCTCACCTTTCAATTTTGGTGGAGGCGGCGGCATATCCTGGTCACGATGGTGCTGTCGACCTCCCTTTCGCATAGCCACAGGCTCCTTTGGCGTATCGTCGTACATCGTTCGTGGCCCGGTGGGTATAGGGCGGGCTCCTGAGCTGCCTCGAATATTGCGAGGTTCCGGGGCCTTCTCTGGAGGTGGCCCAGATGCGAAACCGTTGCGATCAGTGCCATTAGCGCGGACCTTATTTTGTCGCTCTGCCTCGACCTCTTGAGCCCGCTTCTCTAGCGCAAGTTTTTCTCGCTGAGCTTTAGATAAAAATTTAGGCTGGAACGAAAATGAAAGTCAGAAATTGCGTCGTGCGGGTATTCAGAGAGAATGCTTACCTTGGCCGTTGCCGCATCCGCATCTTTCTTCTTGCGTATCAGCTCCTCGACACTTAACGGCGTCACGGCAGGTCGCTTCGCACCCCATCCTTGCTTCTGTTTCTTCTTGGTGTCGACAGGCGGCGGAGGCGGCACATCGTCCAGGGGAGGAGGAGGGACCGCGCTGTCAGGTGGTGGTGGAGGAGCGGCCAAGTCTTCTGGTGGAGGTGGTGGCGGACTCGGCGGCCGCAGCACAGGGTCTGAACGAGGAAGCGGCGGATGTACCTCAGAGTCTTGGTCCATGATTTGAGCACGTAGAGCAAAAAAAGCTCCTCGGATTTCTTGACTACAGAAGGCAAGAGAGTGATATTGAATTTCTACGGAGCATGATAAGAGCCATACGCGTAGTCACGTGTTGGGTTTGATATCACGTGTGGCAGTCTATCTCCATGTGACCCGTGTCGTCTCCACCTGCAGATGTTGATCTTCACCGCCTTGACGCACCTAGCTACCTCATGTTGTACAGAGTTGGCCGCACGGAGTTGATACCTTAGAGATCTATAAATTACATACTACGTCATATATAGGTAGGCATCTAGTTTACTATATGGGTACGGGTCAAACATTCAAGCTGAGGCATGTTAACATATTCAGACAAGGGAAATTGAGAGCTAACTTGGTGGAAAAATGTATGAACTTCGTATGTTCTAGACCTTGTGTTGAGGAATTGGGCCACGGCACTCCATACTCAGCTTTAATTTGCTCCCTCGCATCCTCCACATTAAAATGAATGAAGGACAAGTGAGTAAACCTTTGCTGTCGCAGTTGACTCTCATTCAAAACATGAACTCGAGCCGTAGTCGCCTCATTATCATCAACATGCAATTAGGTATCAGGTTCAAAATCAAGATATATATATAAGAAACCGTCAAGCAACTAGTCCATCATTTTCAACTCTCAGTAATTTATTCTTGTCTCATCTTCTTGTTCTCCTAATTGCTCTTGACTGCGTATTTGATGTGAATTATCAGCTATTTAGCTATTTAGCACAATACCTTGATGGTTTTAGGGGGACACCGAATTGCATCAGATTAATTTTCATTGAAAGGACAAGCCATATTAGAATACATGGTCCCGTAGGACTCCATCTCGATTTGGCCAGAATCACGTCAAGCACTGACAAGTGAGTAAACATGAGATAATCTGACGAAAGCGGGGAAAAGCTGTCCTTTTTCAGGGTAAAAATCGCTAGACAACAAGAAAACTGAAGGTTTGCCCACCATGGACAAGGGGATGATACTACACGAAAAACGAATCCACCCACCAGGGAAATCAATGTGACAGGGTAAGTAACGAAAATCAAAACACCGAGAGGAAAGGGAAAACCATAAGCTTCAAAAACAAACCCAATCATGAACAAACGTAGCGATAAACATGCAGGCATCGGCTCGAGGGTATGCGCAGAGGACGCGGTATTTTAAGCGGTGACACCGTTAGCTGGATTTTGCTGGTAATAGACATGAGCCTGGGCGGCTGCAGCGTCAGTTGGGGTGGGTTGCATGGGAGGAACTGAAGCAATCTGTCCGTCAGAAGGGGTGGGGTAAGTTGTCACAGGACCACCGGTGCGAACAACAGCCACGGATGATGGTCCATGGATTTCACGATCCAGGGTCATGTACTCCTTTGCAGTTTCCTTGGTGCCCCTTTCAAGCAGATATGCCATGTAGATCTGCACAAGTTCTTTAACATCGGCAAATTGCAGAACACTCTTGGACCGGATGTCAGCGACGACCTGCTTGATACGTTCATATTGAACCAATTCGGTGTCTTCGTTGGTTGGCTGTTCAATTTCAAAGACAAGATAGCTGCCCCAGAAGGGACGGCTGTCAAGATAGTACTGCTGGTTCTTGTGGAAGACATCGCGAGCCTCATCAGGAATGCCCTTGATTTTCCACAGCAGACGGGCCCACTCGGCAACAATAGCAGCCTTTGTGGCCATTTCGCACTCTGGCGAGTTCAATTGGGTTTTGTAGACTTCAATAGCCGCCTCGAGGCCTCCGTGACGACGACTCAGATTGGCAAGCGAGATAATGGTCTCGACATGGCTGGGAAGAGACATGAGAATGGCATTGTGAATATCCTTGGCCACATCCACACGGTCAGACATTTCTTCGAAATAGGCATAATGAAGTCGCACGGTTGGATTGGCGATTGGGACGTATAGACATGCAGCACGCTGATAGATGATTCTCACGTCCTCTTCTTTGTTCGGCTGGGCAGCCATCCAGCGAGCATAGCGAAGCCAGAAGTCATCATAATGAGCACAAGTAACCAATGAGCGTTCATACAGGAACTGAATGCGGGGGAATGAACCCTCAGCTTCCTCGAAATCGAGGTATTTCTTCCAGTTCGTCAACTGACCTTCATCGAGCTCAGTGACATGGAAATACGGACGCTTGATCTCTGACTCAAAGGTCCAGCGCTTGGTCGTTTCAGTTTGGGTGTTGGTGAAGATCTCTAGATGATAACTATCCACGCGTAATCGGAGATCCCGCTCGATTTCAGCCTCGGCCTTGGGACCAAGGCCTGGCTGGGACAAAGCAGCCTCGATCTCGGTGCGGAAGGCGGTCATGGTCTCCACTGGTGCGAGCTCAGATAGAGGTCGGGTTTGCGCAAGCTGACGGTAACGTTCAAAGTAGCGAGCATACTGATGCATGGGAATATGAATGACCCGTCCGAGAATGGCAAAAATCTTGTCATGAGCCTCGAGGCGTTCCTCGAACTCGATGTATTTGTCCCAGAAGGGATGAGCAAGGAAGTCAAGGCCCACACTGTTCGCACCTCGTTCAAAAAGCCTGCCCAAGAATTCAAATTAGCATGGTGCAGAAACAGGGGTATGATGGGTGGGGTAGGGGTGCTAAGAAAGAGGGGAGAGAAAATTGAGGATGGTAAACGTGAGCATTGAGCTCTGTCAGTCTGCGAAAACCCAAGCAATCGATGACGAAGGTGAATGCAGCTAGAGGATAAGCAAACACCGATGTTTCATAAATGGACATCGAACGATTTTGGTCCTTGGAATTCAGTGCAGAAAGGTGGTAACTTGGTCAGGTAGAGGAGAAATGCAGCCTGAATGAGCTATGGGTGAGAAGTAAACTCTTCTTGAATCGAGGGAATAAAGCAGCGAGCAGTCTCTCACCCATCAACAATGTATTTCACTGGATAGTGAGATATCCGGAGATCATTGTGATCGGCGTCACGAGAGCCTTCGGGAGCTGCGTCCGTACGGTTATGGGGAAAAGGAAGAGGGCCATCTTTTTCTCTCACTTACTCTCGAATGATATCAGCATCGTGCGAAGTCTCGGTCTTGAATGCACAATAGTTGGCCCAGAGATCAACCGATGGAGAGATACTGGCAATCCCTCGTTCGTAAGTCTAGAGTGAGAGAATTAGCAAGACACCAATAAAGACGAGTCTATGTGCATACCATCTCAGCGGCCTCAGTGCCGGCAATAGAGAATTCGAGGTCCGCATACTTTTTCCAGTAGCCAAACAACAATGGGAACTTGGCGAGGAAGCGGTCATAAATTGCGCGAACAGTGGTGATAGCCTGCGGGTTGGAATTGCGATTAATTCCACCTTCAAGGGCCTCCGCGCCGCGAACCAGCTTTTCCCAGGTTTCAAAGTTGTCAGGGTCATCAAGCTGCCGAAAATCACACGTCAGTTGCTGAAAGGCATGTGCGTTATGTGCATCGAACACGTACCAGCTCGGCCTCAAGATTTCGAAGCTCCGCATTCTCCTCCTCGGAGCCGCCGTACTGATAATCGGCCATGGTCGCAGTGCTGATTATGCGCGTGAAAAATTTGGAAGCAAGATGAAGACAATATGAATTATGTTGAAAATATCAATAAAACGGTAGGAATGCTAACAATGGGGATTCCCAGAGCGAAAGAGTCCTGGGGCTGAGACGGGACTGAAAAGCAAGCCGAACGGAAGCCGAAGATAGCAAGTCCTGATGCCTGAGGCGAAGAGATGGCTGGGGCTCACCGCCCTTGGGCGGTGAGGCTTATACTTCAAGCAGGCCTCGCGGGTCTCCTATAGAAAAGATGACTAAGCCTAATATATCGCCCGCACGGGCGCCGGCGCTTAGGAAACAAGGCAATAGTTACGGCAATTAGCGCCTTGGAAATAAGGCGTCAATCAAGCCTTAGCGGGAGCCTGGGCGGTGTCAACTTTTTGATCGTAGCACTCACAAGCATTCACCTGTGCAAAGTGGGAACCAATACAACCCTCACATCCACCATGTCGGTCTCCAAGGAGCTACCAAATTTGTTGGAGAAGCTGCCTCAACGCTTGGTCAATTTCTTTGCTCGCTATCCTCCTCAGCTTCACTCCGCCGCGGTCCGTCGCCCTGCCCCTGCCAACGGAGATGGTTATGTGCCAACGAAGTTAGAGTCACCGTACACACCCGATCGTGATGCGAAGGGTGCTCCAGGACAGAAGAAGCATGGCTGGACTCCCTCACGTGCACTCCTCGTTACCAGCGACAACGTTCGCAATCCTTTTCTTCCGCATAAGCGATTCGGCAAATGGGAAGCCCCAAAATATGGGCTGCGGCAGCAGGCTGATTTGATGAAGCTGGCTATCAAATACAACGTGCATGAGCTTCTTCCCCCTAGTCGCAAATCACCTGAATTCAAGGAGACACGCCGCACAGAGCGTGGTTTGCAGATCAAGGGAACCGGTGTTGGCCAGAAGGTCAAGGGTCACAAGTGGGAGCGCACTATGGAATCACGTCTCGAAGATCGTCGCAAAGCAATGGAGGGAATGCCGGAGATGGTCCGCTTGTGGAAGCAGGTAAGTGCTCGTTTGGTCCTTGTTAGCGTATTACGTCTCAAGCTGACTCGGCGCAACAGAGAGGTCATGGCCGTGGCTGGAGACAATGGCCCAAGCGGTAATGGTGATGCTCCGCAGTCTCACATTGCAGCATATTTCTTCTCTTTGTTTTTTTGGCCGGTTTATTCACCCCGGTCTTTCAATGCTCTGCCGATTCCTACACGAACTGAATTGGCACAACTACTTGTACGAGCCATAGCAGGAGCTTGGGACGGAGTTTTGTCTTTAAAGTATACTATCAACCCCATCTGTACAATACAATCTACGGTTACATAGCCCGATGGTACCCGAGATAATCCTTTTGCATGTATCGTGACCAGGGCCTACCACCTTCAATACAACCCAAAGTCCAGCCTAGTTTCGGTCCAAAGGATGTCGTCGTGTGATGAGTCCACTGGTAAGCACGAGCATTTAGAACGAGGTGACCGCTCCAGAGGCAATGCCAACGGTATCGCACCGAAGAATCACGTACATCCTTTCTAACACCGCACAAAGAGCACTAGAGCAGTGACCTATGCAAGGAGCTTGCTTAAGTGGAACGCAATAGCGTTGTTTCGTTCTCATCTCTTGCAGGATCACAAGCCTGAGTCAATCTCGGTGTCTAGAGTTCTGAGGTTAACTACAGCGTCAATGATTGACAGCCTGACATCGATATCATTCACCCTCTTTGTGGCCTGGCAATTATAGGCTAAATACTCACCAATCGCGGATGTAAAGCGTATATATTCCTTGTCAAGATGTAGTTACCAACCAACCCAAATCCCTAAGCAGGTAAGCTGACATTGTGATGAGACTGGGGGTGATGCTCTAGCCTAGGCGAATCCTAGGAGTTCATGCAGGTGGATTACGCACTGCTTGCTAGGGTGTACCGTGACATATGATATAGAGAGAGAAAAGAAAATCCTCCCAGAATGACAGTTGGTTGGTTGGAAATGTATAATGGTTGGCTCGATTGGAGACTGTGATATAGGAGTTCATGGTGAGAACCAATAGGATGAGTACCTAGTTCGAAGCCTGTCGGTAGATGCAACCATGTCCCCGAAGCGAGTGCCTGATGCCTGTAAAAGGGATAGACAAATCTGATATGATGCACAGTGTGCATGGGTATCACGATGCGGTGGTGCTGCAGCCACCGTGTATATAGTGTTGAATAGTGCGTGTGATGAGATATTAGCCATTAGTCCGGGTGATGAGGTTTGCACACACCAGACTATTGCCACATTCCCCCCGCACGTGTCTCGCGGGGGGGCATCTCATCTAGGGTCTAGGCTACATCACTTCACAGCTTCAAATGCCGGCAAGTTGGCCAATATGCCTATAAAAGCCATGTACCAATCTGACGGAATTGTGTGCTTTTTCTCTAAACTCCGACAGCCTATCTCTCTGCAGTGGGTTGGAAATTATACCCGGGCTGGTTGATTTGTTGGCGTCGGTAACCTCCGATGGGAATATAGTAATCTGCTTTATTTATGGTAAGGACCCCCCTCTTATGCTCCAAACTGTTTTATATTGCACAGTTACACAACCATGCGGTCTATTTCTGGATCATTCCCAATGTTTGTAATATCGAGCTGATCGTATTGCCAGAGACATATCGTCAGCTGCGAAGACACTGAACGCTCCTACTACCGCGCTCTGCTAATTTGCCACTTTTCGAAATTCAAATTAACAAAGAAGTGCATTGCCCAAACCCTCACTTTTGGATATCGAACACCGAATATGGCAGACTTAGACTTGCAAGGGTCTGTTCTTCCCGAATATAGTCAAGGTTACTCCACCGATGTGGACAGGATCCGAGAGCAGGAGTATCCTCTATTGAATGGTATAAGTGCCTCTTGAGTGATATCATGTATTTGATACTAAACCATATCTAGAAACCACATACCTAGACTATGCTGGGACAACACCTTATGCCAAGTCTATGATTGAACACTTTTCGCGCGATCTCACATCGAATCTTTTTGGAAACCCTCATTCGATGTCGATATCGTCACAGACTTCCACACAAAGAACAGATGATGTCCGACTTCGTGTATTGAGATTCTTCAATGCGGACCCAGACGAGTTTGACCTTGTCTTTGTGGCAAACGCAACTGCTGCCATCAAGCTAGTCGCGGACTCACTCCGGGACTCCGACCATCGAGGATTTTGGTATGGTTATCACATCGATGCCCATACTAGTCTTGTCGGAGTACGAGAATTGGCTGAAATGGGCTATCAGTGTTTCCAAAGTGACGACGAGATGGAGGCTGAGATCTTGAAGCTGGCTGGCAATCAGTCAAAGGCCCCCAGACTACTTGCATACCCAGCTCAATCCAACATGAACGGCCGTCGTCTTCCAATGCGCTGGTGCGACCAGGTTCGATCCGCAGCAAATGAGAGTGGAGGGAATGTATATACCTTACTCGATGCTGCGTCGCTAGTGTCGACGGCTCCACTTGACTTGGGCCCCTCCTCATCTGCACCGGATTTCACGGCTCTCAGCTTCTACAAAATATTTGGATTTCCAGATCTGGGGGCTTTGATTGTTCGCAAAAGTGCTGCACGGGTATTTGAGCGTCGCAAATACTTTGGTGGAGGCACCGTGGACATGGTCTTAGCCACTGGAGTGCAATGGCATGCGAAAAAAGAAACCTCAATTCATGAACGGCTGGAAGATGGTACACTTCCATTTCACAACATCATAGCTCTTGATGCGGCCTTGGATGCACATGAGCGTCTATTTGGTTCAATGGCAAATATTTCGGCTCATACTGGGTTCCTCGCAAAGAAAGTCTATGATAGACTTTCTTCATTGGCACATTTCAATGAAAGGAAAGTGTGTCAAATCTATCAGTCATCTGGCTCGACATATGGCAATCCCCATACTCAAGGTCCGATTATTGCGTTCAATCTTTGCAACAGTCGTGGCGAATGGGTCCCCAAGACAGAGGTCGAGAAATTGGCCACAGTACAAAATATCCAGATACGTACAGGCTCTGTCTGCAATCCAGGTGGGACTGCCTCCTCTCTTGGGTGGACTGGACCCGAGCTTCGTCGCCACTACTCTGCGGGATTACGTTGTGGTGATAGCCACGATGTTCTAGGAGGGCGACCTACGGGTATTCTACGTGTCAGTATTGGTGCAATGACCAATATGAAGGACATAGACTCCTTGATCAACTTCATCGAGGAGTTCTATGTCGAAAAGCACCCCCCCATAGTCGCTCTGGATCCCTCGATGGAAGGCAATGAGGTTGTCGCACCTCACTTCTATGTTGAAAGCCTAGCAGTATTCCCGATCAAGAGCTGCGGTGCTTTCAAAATTCCCGAAGGAAAGCGTTGGGAAGTGAAGAAAGAGGGGCTGGCCTGGGATAGAGAATGGTGTTTGATTCATCAAGGAACCGGGGCAGCCCTAAATCAGAAAAGGTTAGTACCGCACCAAGAATGTGGATGAACTTCCATTTTAACTTGTTCAGGTATCCCCGCATGTGTCTCATCCGACCCTCGATTGATATCGAAAGAGGAGTCCTCCGCATTACTTGTGGTGCAATAGCTGCACAGGATCAAGTCAGCCTCGAAATATCACTTGGCTGGGAGGACACAAGTCTTATATCCACTTCCTTCTGCCCAAGCTCGACCAAAAAATCTACCACAGTCTGTGGAGATCCAATTCCTTTGCATGCCTATACTTCGCCGGTGGTCTCGGCGTTTTTCTCGGACTTTTTGGGAGTCCCTTGTACCCTTGCCCGCTTTCCTACACAGACAATGAATCGATACTCACGGACACCACGAATGTCGAATACATGGAAGAGTCGCTTCCGCAAGCTTATCATGCCAGGCTCATTCCCACCCGATTTCCCTCCTCCAGCACGCGAAAGCGGCCCTCCACAAATCAAATTATCTAACGAGTCACCGATTCTCATAATCTCGCGTTCATCTGTTAACCAACTCAACGAAACTATCAAGTCAAATACAAAACACGGTAGCAGCAAGACTGTCGCTGCAGACGTCTTCCGCGGTAACATTGTTGTTGCTGAGCGACTTGCTCATCGTGGTGATGTGGAGCAACCTTACGCAGAGGACCGCTGGTCGTCCCTTCGTATCGGGCCTGTCCAACTTCGTTTTGATGCCCTTGATACATGCCAGCGATGTCAAATGGTCTGCATTGATCAATTCACGGGCACTCGACGAGACGAACCTTTCTCTACTCTGGCCAAGACAAGGAATATTGGTGGGAAAATCTCGTTTGGTAAATATTCTGCACTTTCCCAGGAAGAGCTAGAAGGCTTTGACTCGGAATTACCCGATCGCAGGACGATCATGGTTGGAGATGTTGTTGTGCCATCATATCAGGATGATTGAATATTTGGGCTAATGGTGTTTCCGGCGTTTAATATATGAGATCAATTAACCTATGAAGCTCGGTGTCACAGATTCAATTGTACCATAAGGATCATAGAAACCTTATATACAATGATAAATACCAAAAGCAGCTCTTGCTCACAAAAGAGTTTCACTGTTCACTCGTTTGTCTAGAAACAATCGGAGTGGTGTGCCTAAGCTATAAGGGGGCTGTGGCCACAACTATCGTTGATCTTGTTTTCATTCTGCCTTTGATAGGAGTAGGTTAGCCAAAGTCCTACACATACTCAATGTGCTGATGTGATAGATTTACTGTAGCTTCTATGCCTACAAAGCCGTGCCAGTAGGAGGAACCACTGCTTCCTGGACTTTGGTGAAAGGTGCAGCAAAGCCATAGGTCTTATACCCCTGCGAATAATCTTTGCCTTCCTCGCGCTCTAAGAAGTGCATATTAGTGAGTACAACTTCCTGTATTTATCTAGCATGACTCACCATGCTCGGGTGGGAACATCTCCATGCGGTGTTTGTAATATTTCTCCCGAAGGTCGTCCCCATCGCACTTCGAATGGAAAGTCGCATAAAGACTCGAGCGGCTCTTTTCACTCTTGTTTGCAGCCGAGCGATGAGCAAGGTGCGATCCAAATATTAGCATGTCACCCGCTTCGAGTGGAATTGAAGTCCATTCGTGGGCATGCTCCCATTCAGGCTTGATCCGTCCACCTTGTGCAAATTCAACGTCCATTTTGTGTGACCCACGCACAACCTCTAGACATCCGTTCTCGGGAGTCGCAGCATCGATTGCCACATTAGCGGTAACATGTTCAATGCGGCCGATATGATCGTAGGCTGGTGCATCAAGGTGCGCATGGAAGCCGTTGCCGTGAGGTTGTTTGTAATTGATCTTATCTTTGAAGAGAAGCATATCCTACATTTAGAGGGTGAATGTTAGTATCACATTCTAGTCATAGTCTGCTGGTCGGAGAGATACATTGCCTGAGACTGCCTTCAAGATTTCTCCCAGTTGCTGACCACAGACTAACGACTTGAACTCTGGGTGGTAGTCAATGAACTTTTCCGTACGCATGAGTTGGCGTTCGCCTTTGATATTGATCTCGTCGTAAGGCATCCATTTGCCCTTCACACGAGGCCAGGATTGGACTTCCTTCGTCCACTGCTTAAGCGCTACTGGATCAAACAGTTTATGGTCGTCGGCGCGTAGGAGGAGGTAGCCATTAGCGTGGTAGGAGGCGATTTGCTCTGGTGTGAGGGGTGACATGGCTGAGTATATGCACTGAACAAGTAAAAGTAAGATGACAATATTGTCCCAACAAATCGTGATCTCAGTTCTGTGTCAAATTTGATAGTCAGCGCAGCCTTCCATCGATATATATGTGTTGACTCCTGAAGCACTACCTAGATTTCGGGGCCAACCCGACAGTCGCCTTCAAGGAAGTTGGCACTCCTTCTGAATACCTGGAATATTCTTACTACCAGCAAAGAGATCGGTGTGCTGCCCGAAAGTCCAGTCGCTTTACGCAGGCGTTCATCCCGAGGAATGTAACACAGACCACCGGGCTTCCTGCCGACGAGACTGCGATTCGCCCGATCTTCCCTCATCATGGAGGGGTACTGATCAATGAGAACATTACAAAATATGAAACAGCACGTGCTTGCGAAGACTTCATGTCATGAAGATGCAACTTTGTTCTCTGAAGGGCCCCCAGTTCAAAGGATTCTAAATAGCAGAGGAACGTATTTCATCAGGACAATAACTCTGAATAAGGGTCACAGCTTAGGTTAAATTTTTAAATTCGCATCCATTGCGCCAGCAAAAATTTCAATAAAAACCTCCAAAATGAATTTGAAGATGGCGATCCAACAGCCCAACCAACCTCTCGCCTCGGTCGAAGAAGGCACCCGAACTACCATCAAGACGCTGTTCCAATTCCTACACGCACAGGGTCAAGGGGACTATTTAGGCGAGCAGGTGACCCAGCTGGAACACTCGCTACAGTGCGCATACCTCGCAACACAGTCTCCAAAGCATATGAATGACCCTGAAGTCATCCTGGCAGCATTGTTGCACGATGTCGGACGATTCATTCCTGCCGCCGAGAAAATGGAGAAGATGATCACCCCAGACGGCCAATATATCGGAAGGCAAAGCCATGAGATTCTGGGAGAGACTTATCTTCGCCAGATTGGGTTCAGTGAGAAGGTGTGCAAGTTGGTTGGGGCGCATGTTATGGCCAAGCGTTATTTGGTCGCAACGGACAAGGATTACCACGCTGGCTTGAGTGAAACAAGCAAGCGGACCTTGAAGTTCCAAGTAGGCAACATCTATCCCTTCCTTATTATCTCTCAGTTCCGCATATTGACGATCATAAGGGTGGTGAGTACAATGCCGAGCAAATCCGCAAGGCCCAACAGGACCCTCTGCTTGAAGCCAAGGTTGCTGTCAGGCGATGGGATGATCTGGCAAAAAACCCAAAATTGGAAGTTCCTCTATTGGAAGCGTATGAGGAGTTGGCCTATCAATGTCTTATTGGTGAGGGCGAATTTGCTCTTTCAACGAGCTAAACAGACATTGACTTCAATCTAGAGTCTCGATCGAAATTCACACTGCATTCCAGAGAATATAGATTGCCAACAAAACCAACAGTCGTGATATGCATCGACGGCTTCGACCCCGAATACTTGAATTCATGCATCGAAAGAGGTCTTCTGCCGACCTTCAAAGGCTTCCTCGACAAAGGGTTCCATGCCACTGCAAAGAGCTGCATGCCCTCGTTCACCAACCCGAATAATGTGTCCATAATCACAGGAGCACCGCCCTCTGTACATGGTATTGCCGGAAACTTCTTTCTGGACCGAAAAACGGGAGAAGCCAAGATGATCACGGATGACTCCTTGCTTCGTGGCTCAACATTGCTGGAGCAGATGTTTCAGCGCGGTGTACGGGTCTCCGCAATCACCGCCAAAGACAAACTGCGCAAGATTCTCGGGCACGGTTTGAAGGGAGCTATTTGTTTTTCTTCGGAAAAGGCGGGTGATTGCACGTTGGAAGAGAACGGTATCTCCGATGTGGAACAATGGCTTGGTCAGCCTACGCCTAGCCAGTACTCCGGCGATTTGTCTCTTTTTGTGCTTGATGCAGGTATAAAGCTGCTTCAAGAGGAGAGATCTGACTTTTTGTATCTGACATTGTCGGATTACATCCAACACACATATGAGCCTGGTAGCAAGGAAGCCGACAAGTTTATGGGGGCAATCGATGAGCGCTTGAAGAGACTCGCAGCTCTAGCCCCCGTCATCGGCGTGACTGGTGACCATGGCATGAGCCAAAAGTCCAGTCAGCCTGGAGAGCCTAATGTTCTCTTCTTGGAGGAAGCACTCAATGCAAAATTCGGTCTAGATGCCTCCAGGGTTATCTGTCCGATCACAGATCCATTTGTTCGACACCATGGAGCGCTCGGCTCATTTGTGCGCGTTTACCTGGAAGACTTGACGCAGCTTGAATCCATGATCTCTTTCTGTATGTCACTCCCGGAGGTAGAGATCGCGCTTAGCGGTGAGAATGCCGCCCAGAGATATGAGATGCCTCTAGACCGAGAAGGGGACATCGTGGTCATTTCAAAGCCACACGCTGTCATTGGAAGCAGCAAGGCCAATCATGATCTGTCCAAACTGAAAGATCATCGGTTGCGGTCGCACGGAGGCCTGAGCGAGCAACAAGTTCCGTTGATTATGTCAAAGGCTGTCAAGGACGAAGACGAGGCAGAGACTGCAGCATGGAGAAACTACGACGTGTTTGATTTGGTGCTCAATTGGTCAACGTGAGATTTCTCTATCATGAGCTCACTAGGTGGCAGGAGACCCCACGGATATATTGTAATGTAGCCACCAGTCGTCTAGATCAGGAAAATTAGTGTCAAAGTCGAAGCTTGCTATGTTTTCCATCCAAGTTGTATCCACAGCCGAGAGCTGTTCATGGGTAGCAGAAGTATCGTGGGCTGTTGTGTGAGATCTTGAGGTAGACACTGTGCATCTGTTCAACAAATGTTCCAATCCTTCACTGATGACCACAAGGAGATGGTGTCTATGCATGTATTGAGTGGTATTCCGGAGAGCAGCAACAGTTTCAGTGACTAGGGAGAATATTTTGCTGGTGTCAATCCGAACCACTGCGGCATATTTTGTGGCAACCTTGAGAAGAAAGACAACAGTAAAAGCGAGCATCGTGTCAAAATATAAGGGCAGGCCATTCAGGAATGATCGAAACTCGGCATCGGACACAATCATTCGAAGGATTGACATGGCCGACAACACACCAGCATTGGCGATGTCTTCCAACTCAGGCGACATATGTCCAAGATTAATCTCTGGTGATATTGGACCACGAAAGGCGTGCGAGCAAAGATATAGTTTAGCAAAGTGAAAGTGGAAACTAACACCTTTTTGTGGGTAGTTTCCGATGTTTTGGTTCTCTTTGAAGCTTTCACTCCAATCTGCGAACCAAATATCCAGGGAAATCGAGAATCGACGTAGTTGAGACATTGCCTCAGGGGCAATAGCGGTATCAACATCAACCCCAAATTTGTCAAAGACTCGACCTAAGATGGACCATTCTTTGACCTGGCTGATCAATCTAGCGTCATCCTCCGTGGCATGTTGTGTTTCTAGGATTCGACTAGATGACTCAATTACAAACCCTTCTCGAGACATTGGAGGTCGACCATATGCAATCGAGAAATGGTGGTCGCAAATATAAACAAGATAATAGAGGCGAGCTTGCTGATAGCCATCACGGTCTCCCTTAAGGGCTTTGTAGATACCACTATGAAGGTTTATTTCTGATGCAATGCGGACAGCTATTGATGTTAGCTTTATCCCCTGGAAATTTTGTGGCTACATACCATTTCCAATCAATGCCCAAGAAAGTTCATGAAGCCAAAACGCGCCGACACACAGACCCCGTATGTCATCTTTGTTCGAATGCTTCGAGAAAGTTTGTGTGGCGACTAGGCTCTTATATTCATCATAGCAGGCTTCGAAGATATGACCGAGGGTCTGGGAATGCAAGGCACCAACTGTACAGACAGCCGCTGTCAACAATGGGGATGTCTTTCGAATTGAGTCCAAACTGATGTGATCATCGAGAATGCGGTATAAGAAATGATCGAGTCTTGTGTGATATAGTTCAAAAAGCTCTAAGGCTTCCTGTAATGAGATAAGGCCTTTGTATATCAAATCTGGTTGGTGAGTGCTCCACAGAGCGTTTGGAATACCCCCCTTTCCAGTTTCTGAGACACAAGAGGCAGGTATAGAAGCAGGACCACCTCGTGAATCCATTCTCACTTCCCATGTGTGCGAGGAGATATGAACACCGTCTGGAAAAGAGGACCCTGTAGATGCCAGGGGTTCTTCTGAGATAGTATGTACCCGATCAGCTTCAACAGGCAAAGTCGGAGAGTCATTATGGGGTTCGACACTGGCCTGTAAAGCTTGAAATTCAGGCATGTCAACCTTGGCAGCAATGTTGGAAACAGCCTCTTCCAGCCAGCGCACCTTCTGGACTACAGCGCCTTTCCATCTGTATCCTTCTTAAGACAAGCTGAACGTCAGGAGCATAGTGGTACATACGTGACATCGTCTTCAAGTAATGTCTGCAAGCTTCGGTTTACACTGCAAGACAATCCCCTTTTCTTGCATCGCGAGCATGGAATCTGACCTTCTCGCATGTGACATTTGACCTACATATATGCTCTGTATGTAAGATAATTGCTTCATTCCTCCCCGTGAGACAACGAACTTTTTGTTTCCGACATGCTACACAAGCAGTTATCTTGCGAGTGATTTCGGGAGGCTTTCGATCACCAAATGATTCGCGAAGAGCACTGACAGCAGGTGGAGAAGCTATTTCGATATCCATTATAGGTTTAATCGATGTTGGAAGATAGGTACATGTAGCTTGCGGGGTGACAGTTATCCAAAAGTATGATTTGCAGTGTTTGCACGTGTGCACCAATCACAATGTCATTTAATGAAAGTCGGACATATCAGTGCCTAGGTGGACGCTATCTCCAATTCACTTTGAACTCACTCTACAAAAACAACGACGGTACCTCTCTCAAAAGATTAAAAGCTCGGATCAACATGTTTTGAGCTACGATTCCGACAAAATATATAAACTCTCCACTCGGAGGTTTGAGAGCAAGAATGGAATTGCTTACACGTTGGTTTAATCCTGTTGGAGGAATAATGAAGGAGGAAGATGCTCCTTACTCGGGCCAGACGCCACTCTTTTGAGGACTGTCAAGTGAATCTGTTGTATTTATGCAGATTGAACTACGTGTTGAACACGTTGTTGCCTCCAGCTCTTCCCATACATCCATTCCAACCAAGCGAAGCCTAGACAAGCCATACATAGTCCGCCAAACAGTGTGAAAGTCCACCCGGGTCCCATAGCATCCAGACATGGCTGCAGGAAAGCAAGACCTGCACCCGCAAGTGAGCAACGAACTATATTGTTTGCTGCCTGTGCTGCAGCCGGGGATTCAGGATTCAAATCTGTGAGAAGCGTACCGCAGCACTAGTTTAGAATGGCACAATTTAGCCAAGACCGAACGACAGACAGATGGGATCCATTGACGAGTACGCACATTGAAAGTGATTGCTATTGCAAAGCCAATAGTAAATTGCAACACGAGGGGAGCGGCTATATGCTTTAGATGAGTTAAAATTAGCATCATGAGCACTCATAGTGAAAAAGAAAAAACTTGATAGAATGAGACTAACTACTTACAATGCTGAAATGCAACATCCACCCATAGCCGGCGGTGGCAATGCCTGTGGCACAGATCGAGTACCATATACTTCTAAATCGGGCCTTTTCGATTGGAAATACATTTAGGTCGTCACCATGCATGGTATCTATCGTCAAGTTGTGGGACAAGGCCGTGAGGCGGTAGTCGCGATTCATTATTTTCCCTAGTCAGATCATGAATCAGTGCAGTTCTGCCCTACAAGAAGAAGAGATGGGAAATTCAACCTGAACAGTAAGCGCCAGCACAAGATCCAATACCAAAAGGCAAGTAGACTATGCCTGCTTTCAAATCTGAAAGTCCGTAAATGTCAATGAAAAGGGTTGACAAAGAACCCTGGAGACAACTGAAATTCATGTAATAGACACCATATATAGCGGTTATGAGGAGGCTGTCTCTAGCTGCGAGAATTTTCAGGGTCGCGAGAGGATTTGGAATCCGGAATTTGCGCGATGCGGGCTCTTCATCATTTCCAACAGATAAGGATACGCGCTTCTTAGACTTGAAGTATCCAAACAAGGGCCGATGAATCGCAGAAATAGGCCGTGACCCATTCCCGACTATAGAACGAGCCGTTTCTGGTAGGAAGAGGGCGATGGATAGAACGCAGATTCCAGAGGCTATAGCAGGAACCCAGAATATCCAGCGCCATCCGGGAGCTTGGGTCAAGACTCCGCCAAGGATTGGGCCAATGGCGGTTGCAAAATTGGGACTATAATATAGAGCGTAAGTTGTGATTTTAAGAGATTGTGGAACCAGGGCGGTATTTACCCTAGAAGCACCGCACCGACATACCCACCGCGTTCGGACGGTGGAGCAATGTCAGAAATTACTCCGTATCCCATCGCGATCGTCGCTTATTCCTCATCAGCGACCTTGATTACTCTTTGTATAATAAACTTTTTGTGAAACGAAAGGGCCGGAGTTTCTATGCAGAGAAAAGACATACCAGCACCACCAGCACTCTGAACCATCCGCAGCAAGAAAAGGGCTATCCAACTGCTCTGAACCGCGAGTCCTATATTGGCTGCAGCATAAATAAGTAAAGTGAGCAGATAGACGTTCCGCCTCCCCGTCATATCCGCTAGGTCGCCAACGATTGCGGGTGCTAGTCCAGCAACTATCATATACGACGTAACAGTAAGGTTCACTTTCTCCACTGAGACGTTGAGTGACGCCGAAAGGGCATTTATGGCAGGGAAAAAGATAAATGAAGAGAGAGGAGAGAATGTTGCGGCAAATGTGATAAGGAACACAGCTATGCGTTTTTCACTTTTAGTGAAGACAGAGTACGCTTCCAGTTGGGGATGGGAGGCTATTTTTTCTGACTGCAGCAATATCTCAGAATTCTCCTGTGGAGAGGAGCACGATGAAGCAAGATATTCATGTCGAAGCGGTTGCTCTGTTGGAGCTTTTATATGCTCTGGCGTGAATCCTTTGCTCGCAACTGTGAAGTCAGACATTGAGGGTGATGGGGGCGTTGAATGATCACAAGAGGTGAATGGAGTGATTAATGTATCGTGCACCAATGAAGGATATCTCATGGAATTAGAGGGCAAAGGAATAAACTTGTGCTTGCACGGAGAAACTTTGAATGCCTAGGTTGCGGAAGGAGGCTCAAGGTGGAATATTGGCGAAATTTGTGAGGGGTAACCTGTCTGTGTGTACGCTGTATATTGTGAGTACTTTAGGCATAATAAAGCAAGGATCGCATGCGAACGCCAACAACTCCCTGAGTCAGTCTACTGTTGGATATGACAATATATCAAAGACCTCGTTGAGTAATATTCTAGTTGTGTACGTTCTAATTGAGCCTTGATGAACAAAGCATTTTACAATGGATTCGGTTTCTCTATTGAGGCATGATTTATCGTGTCCCGGCTACTCGCCGGACAGGCTCACAATCGAAGCCATTAATAATCTCCACGATTATCAATACAAATCATACTCCGTACTCCGTACTTTTATTGGGATTCTTAGACCTCAGCTGCAAGAATCTATGTTGTACCTTGAGAACTCACTATCGCTTACAAAGAATTATGCCCAAGGCAGATCCATCAGTAGGACCCAGTCCCGGGATAAGCGTAATCTAAAAAAGTGGCCCCGGGGGTGCGAAGTGGGTAAATCTTAACACTAATCGTTCCAAATTTGACGCAGCTCACAACGAAGGGTGTTCGATTCAATCAAATTATGTGCGATCTTTCGTTGAATCTGTATTTATACGATGGATGAATGAGATGCTAATTAAGTACCCAGTACAGATCACTTGTAAGCGTCTTATTATATCGCGTGGTCTGATGCCCGTGTACGGGGTACTTATCGGCCTCTCGAAATATGTTTTGGGCGGGGTAAAGTTGGCTTTTGGTGCTAAGCCCAGACGCAGCTAGCCTAACCGGAGCCTACCGGAGGCCGATTGAGGCTATCAACTTCACCAACCGGGCTTTCGTGCTTACCGCCAATACGCAATTTGCTTTTTGGGAAATAGCCAATAGGCCCCCCTTGTAGGACTTTACTGGTATCCAATGTTACATTTCGATCCATACTGCACGAGACTGCGACGCGCTACCATTGGAATTGGGCTATTGCGGCTGAGGGGGCTGTTCCATTACGTTGGTGGTGTGAAGTCCCTGCACATATTCTCCTTAACAGAACTCGCAGGACGCGCTTTGACCTTGTCACGAGTATCTAATGTCTGTAATATTGGAGCATGGGATCAACACATACGGAGTACTCTTACTCCGTTTGCTTTTCGCTGAGTAGATGCCAATCTGACATGTGACATGTGTATCTCGGCTAGTCTTTCTCAAGTTATGAGAGGGGCAATGCGATTTGTACATTGCGTTGAGTTTCAGCGCTGTTTGACGGGATTACAGGATGGATGACTTGATCCTGTATTTCGAAACTGTGTTGTAGAAGCCCATGGAGCCTCATTGGCCGAGCAAATGAAATTTAGATCACCCTCGGAACATGTTACTATGGTATGTTGGTGTGGCAGAGATTGTATATGCTAAGTTGCCTTATGTTTCCGGTAGAATCAACGTGGGCATACCTGTCGCCGGCCTACGTAGGTACTTATCGTTGCGCTTACATATATTTGGTCATAAGGGCTGAGAGATCGAACCCAATCCGACAAGAAGCAAACCGGCCACGAGAGCAATAAAGCCATGCCAAAATATCAGCTCAATTCAGCTGATTAGCCCCATCGGCTAATGGAGCATATTTGTTTACAAGATAATTCAGATTTTCATAGCATCTAGAGCCATCATGTCAGTAAAGATTGAAGAGCATATGATGCGCGATGGCACTCACTCTTCCCTGAAACTCGATCCATCATGACAAGCCGATTCATGCAGAGTCATATAGCAACTGTAAATGCGGTTGCGATCTTCAAATTGCTCGACAGGCTCACTGATGCCCATCCGGCTGAGATAGGAATTGAGATAAACTTTGGCGCTCAAGGTTTTACAGAACCGTGCACGCCACATGGCGATTTCCATCTCGTTGTGTGCATAGTAAACACTGGCGTCAAAGAAATAAAGCTCCCCATTCTCAAGACTGGTTCCAACGTTCCCATCCCACAAATCGCCGTGGATCAAGGTTGGCTTCACAACCCGGCCGTCGGCTTCCAATGGCCCAAGGACTTGAGGAACGACATGTGTGATGAGCCTATCAACAAGTTCCTCTAGGTTTTTCCAGTCTCCGTTTCGCTCCTTATTGAGTGCCATTGCGCCACGGACGAGCTGGATATAAAAGTCCACCCAACTTGGGTTCCATGCGGTACGCTGAGGAAGATTGCCCTGGCACGTATCTATGTGGAAGCCAAACATGCCATTGGGAGAGTTGCTGGCTTGGTGCAATTGCACGAGCCTGGTAGCAAGCTGGATAGGGTTTGGGCTTAGGTCGCTCATCTCGATGAAGTCGCACAAGAAGTAATATGTGACGGGGCTAGAGAGATCCAGTCTGCCCCATGCGTAGGGTTCTGGGACAACGTCGGGACACGTCTTATACAGCTCAACCATGGAATTGAACTCGCCTTCCAGCATGGCTTTTCCTTGAGCCTCCTCGGCACACTAAAAATGACCGCGTGAGGAGAGGAACACCTTGTGTTGCCGATAGAAGCTTACCTTGAGGAAATACAGCTTTGGCTCCCCACTGGGGAGAGTCGCTACAATTCTGGCAGTGACAGTCCACGCCGACGCACCATAACGATCACAGGAGTGAACTATAGTACCTGGAGGGAAATCTGTACACAGAGCAATGATTAGCTGAAGCTAAACAGGGCTTGTTCCAATGGAAACCGGGAAGTATTCACGATCGATTACTCTTTGATCCAGCGGGAAATCGCCCTCGATATCTTTATCTCCGCTTCGAGCTGGCGTAACTAAAGGTACCTTTCCCGCTGAAAATGTAGGCGGCGTCCAGAGAGGAACCACAACTTCAGTCTGTGTTGCCATTGCAATCGAAGTGGGGCTTTCTTGGCCAGAATATGTCTGTGAATAAAGATATTCTGACCCTTTTTATTGTGCGCTTTCATAAATTCCACGGGGCTGACGCGGCTAAGAGAAGATATAAGATTGACATCGCTGTAGAATTGCAGGGTTATCCGCATACGGCATGCGCAGAGCCTTGCCACGTATAATGTAACATCTTTCTCGCCAATTATGGCGAGCGTGAAGGCGCCAAGTGAGGGGTCGAGTGACAATATCAGGTCAATATCACAGTGGGGTCGGAGTACGGGGCAGGTAAGAGCGGGATTGGATGGGGCGATCGTGTGATAAGGGTAGCCCTGTTCATCAAGGCTATGTTTCCCCATGAGCACCTACATACCTGTAGGCGTATGGAGTAAGCCGCCACCATCAGCGCATGAACCTATCTGAAGCGCGAAATCACGAGAGGTGGAATTTTGGGAAGATGTATGGAATACGGAGTACCCTGCATGTGTAAATTTGGGCTGAAGGGGAGATGGAGGGTGTGTTCTTGAGCCGCAAGTAACCCCAATGTCACGGGCACACTGTACCCCATCAATCCATTTCCGTGCCGTTCTTTCCACCCCCAAGGTCCAGAGGTAGGAGATGCAACCACCTGCACTGTGGAAATGTCTAAGACCTCTTACGGAAAAATGGTAAAGGTATGGTAGAACACGGATCGTGGGGTACATCTTGCTAATTTAGCCCAAACAGCTTTCCTGGAGAACATCGAAACGAAATCCACCCGATGAGATACAAACCCATAATTTGGACGTAAACACACATCCGTCGTCCAAATCTTCGGATATAGTCTGGGCAGCTAATGAGCTCGGTGATCCTGCCCAAAGCCCAACAGACCTGGACCGAAAGTCTTCTGTGTCTAGGAGCATAAGAGCAGCCTCCACATTTGGACTCGCTTCACGCAATCTGTCAGTCTCTAACGATCGGCGCAACGACCCCCTAGGCCTCACTGTTGTCTACGAGCCGGATACATCGCCGCATCTCGATATTATATTTGTTCATGGCCTTGGCGGTACTAGTCGAGCAACATGGGCGCGAGGTCGCGATCCGGAGTATTTTTGGCCCGAGAAATGGCTTCCTCTGGAGCCCGGCATCCAGATGGCGAGAATATTGTCCTTTGGCTATAATGCAAGTTGGGCAAGCACCGGTGCAGCCCCCATCACCGGCATCGCAGACTTTGCGAAAGAATTGCTGTATTCAATGAAATTCGCCAAGGGTGAAAATTTGGAGGAACTTGAACTGGGACAGGTAACTGCCCAACTTCTCCAGTTCTGCAGATGAGTTGGTGTTGACGCCGTGTGTTGATAGAGACCCATAATCTTCATTGTTCATTCCATGGGGGGACTGGTTGTTAAACAAGCATACATTCTGGGTCAAAACGACACAAAGTACTCTGATATTGTCTCAGCGATCACTGCTATACTATTCCTGGCAACTCCCCATCGCGGTGCCAACCTGGCAGAGATCTTGAACCGCATTCTGACCGCATCTTTCTTCAACCACACTCCCAAGTTATATATATCCGAGCTGAGCGCCGGATCACAGACAGTTGCGGCTCTCAACGAACAGTTCCGTCACATTGCTCCCAACTTGGACATTCTCTCATTTTATGAAACCCTGCAGACTTCGATCGGCCCCAAAAAAATGGTATGTGGGAAGTCTTTCATTGCCTTCATTCACTAACCATCGGATAGATGGTAGTCGAGAAAGATTCAGCTACTCTCGGGTACCCCGAGGAGATCTCGAAAGCTCTGAATGCCGATCACCACACGGTCTGTAAGTTCGAGAGCAATGAGGATTCCAACTATATCAGTGTCAGGAATGCTTTGAAGACGCTTGTGTCGTCTATTCGCTCCGCTGGTGAGTTCTTATCCTTTTATTTTATTACCATGATTCAAAATATTGATTCAAATTGACTAGGGCAATCTTTCTTCGGCGAGCAAGGCAAAAGCCACCTCGAACAACTACAAACTCTGCTAGCAGTCTCGGAGAATTTCCACGAAGATCTTGAATTTTATCGATTGAGGTGGACCCCAGGGACCTGCGAGTGGATCCTTGCCCAGTCATCCTTCCAAATGTGGGTGGATGAAGCGGATGAATCTCCAAACATGCTATGGCTACACGCATTGCCAGCGAGTGGTAAATCTGTTCTTTCATCATTTGTCACATATCATCTCTCAGAGGATTCCATCTGTGTCTATCACTTCTTCCGATTCAGCGATGATTCCAAGCGCTCCCTCAGTATGTGCCTAAGAAGCATTGCTTTTCAGATTGCAAAGCAGCTGCCTGCATTTCGCCGCGCGCTGAAGGGAATACCATTTGCTACAAAGACTTTGGAAAAAACAGATTCAAAGACAATATGGGAAAAGATATTTGTTCGCGTTCTGTTTAAAATGAAATTTGCTACACCAATCTACTGGGTTATCGATGCACTGGACGAGTCGGACAATCCGCAGCAGCTGGTCGAGATAATACAGGGAGTCTCTCAGTCATATACACGGATTAAGGTCTTATTCGTGAGTCGACAGACTTCGGGGCTCATTACCACGTTCGACCGGCTGGCAACTGTTCTTTCGGTTGCATATGCACCACTGGATAGCACCAAAAAAGACATTGAACTTTATGTCAAAAAGGAAGTGGAATATATGCGTGCTCCTTCTGATTTCAAAGCTCGACTTGTGGAGAAAATGGTCAAGGGTGCAAATGGTAACTTCCTGTGGGCCAGTCTTGCAATGCGCGAGGTCATGGAGTGCGATACAGAGGAGGATTTCGACGAAACGCTAAGAGGAATTCCGGGCGGCATGGAACAACTTTATCAACGCATGGAGCGCACAACTATCGCGAATACAAGACCAAGACAGCGAGAGCTGCGACAGAGCATTTTGACATGGGCGACGTGCTCACGCCGGCCGCTGGCCCTCAGTGAGCTGGCACAGGCTTTGGGGCCTGAACACTCTTTCCCAGCTGACATGAATCTCAGCATCAACCGTGTCTGTGGTCAATTTGTGATTGTTGACTCTGTTACCAATAGGTTAGTGATGGTACACCAAACTGCCATGGATCATATTGTGACCACGAACTCTGAACTGGGTGTCAATGTATCTGAGGGCCATGAAAAATTGTTTTTGAAGTGCCTGGCTGCATTGGAGAAAAGACACCACCAGCTCAGAGATCTGGTTGCCCATCCTAGCGAGCGGAAAGCTAGTCTCAGGGGAGAATTTTTCTATTATGCAATGACCTCTTGGGCATATCATCTGGATAAATTATCTCCGGACTCAGATGCTCCCCTCCTCCTTCTGGCAAGATTCCTTAAGAGCAGCTACGTTCTGGATTGGATCGTGGCATTGGCCCAGACAAGACGCTTGCGCGTGCTTGTGTCCTCTGCAAAGAGCATGAACATCTATGTTCGTCGCAAGCGAGGTCGTTATGCCACAAAAAATCCCATGGTCCATCGAATCCAAGAGCTTGACTTGGTAGAATCATGGGCAACTGATATGCTCAAGCTCATTGGAAAGTTTGGGCTACATCTTACCGAGTCACCAACCTCCATGTACCAGGAAATTCCACCATTCTGCCCAAAGGCCTCGATGATATACCGGCAGTTCGAGCAATCCGCCCCGCGTCCACATTCTCTGGAGGTTGAGGGACTGTCAAAAACCACGTGGGATGATGGTCTTGCAAAGATATCTCTTCAGCCCGCAGACCAAGGTCTCATCATTGTCTGTGCTGGGGATCAGTTCGCCGTGCTCACTGGTCGAGGGACAATCACGCTGTACAGTTCTATGACGTTTGAGACTAAACACGTCCTCAAACACACTGAGCATGTTTCTAAGATGAGCTTCAGCCAGAACTCTCATCTCCTTGTGACCTACGGCTATCAGACGACGAAAGTATGGTCTGCTGATTCTGGGCAGATCCTGCATCGCATTCAAAATCCCATCGGGAGCAGGGCCTTGACATTGACCTTTTCTACCAACGATACGAAGATTGTCATTGGATCTGACGATCGACTCCTAAGAGTCGCCTGCTTGACAGATTCAAATCCTGTTTGGACAATAATACATCACAACCTATTGACTGTGGATACAGACCTGGATAGGCCGGTTCACAACGTGCCATACCGCATGGCATTTAATTCCGATGCATCCTGTATAGCTGCGACATACCGTAACGCTCCGCTGTGCGTCTGGTCTCTGGAGACTGCAACACTTCTAGGACGATGTATGCGCGATCATGAATATGCAGGCAACCGATGGACTGTTGTGGATCAGATAATCTGGCATCCAAAATCAGAGGAGATTGTTGGCCTCTACATGGGAGGGCAAGTGTTCAGGTGGAATCCGTACACAAATGCTCAGCAGGAACTGGAGGCAGAGGGATCTATTCTCGCGTGCAGCCCAGAGGGGAAATTCTTCACAATAGGGGACAGCAAAGGGACGATCAAGCTGTACAATTTCAGTCATTTCGCCATGATCTACAAGCTCTCGTATGATCATAATATTACAGATATTTGCTTCAGCCCTGACAGCAGACGTCTATATGACCTCCGTGGTTCATGGTGTAACGTCTGGGAGCCAAATGCCTTACTTGGAGGGGAGGAGAATGGCGAGGATAGTGATCTTGGGAGCGAGGCTGCTAGTGTTCCAACTGCTATGGTTTCAGAAGCTTCTGCAGATGTACGAGCGCAGATAACTGCAGTTGCGGTTCAATTTGGAGGGCGATATCATGCGGTTGGGAACGAAATTGGAGTTGTCAGTGTTGTAAACTCCTTACATGGCAACCATGGGATGTGGGAATTGTGGAGCACAGCTCCATTGGAGCTACCAATATCGCACTTGGATTGGTCGTTGGATGGAAAGTTCCTGGCCAGCGTTGAGATGGCAGGGAGAGTCGTTGTGAGGGAAGTTCGGCCAGGCAAAGACCGAGTGTGGACGGTTACGCAGATTTTCGCTACGAATATTCACGTCAGCTCTGAAGGCATCCAACAAGTGCTCCTCAACGAGAGTGGGGCAATTGTCCTGGTCAAAAATGGTCCTTCAGTCACTATCCAAGCGGCGAAATCGACGTCAGCTGCCATCGAACCACATACTATCGCATTGCCGGGTACGAAGTGGTCAAAACATCTCACAGACCCCAAGCTACTATTCTCAGTCAGCACCAATCATATTCGTGTTCACCGGTGGGAGGATCTCTCTGAAATTTCCGCAATGGATGTACGGAGAACGCCCCTACTCTCGCAGCCAGGTCTGGCTGTTACTCCCGATATCGTTGTCGATCGCACGGGCGATGACGATAATACCCAAGTCCAGCGCACCTATCATACTCGCTCCGGTTCTCATTTCCTCATACAGACCACCCGTTTGAACAACACTGACAGAGAGACTGTCACATCACTGTATCATACATCTTCTTTACTCCAGCCACAAAAACGACCAGGCAGATCATCATCGAATGACATGCTTTTAGTCATCCCCGATGAGATTCAATCCAGAATCGAAATTCCCCTGGGAATTCTCTCGCGGCAACGTTTTGTGTTCCTCGATAAAGATCATTGGTTGTGCTCATGGAGTCTCAGTCCAAAATACATCGCTGATCAAGTCCACCGACACTATTTCCTACCCAAGGATTGGCTGAATGTGGAATGTTTGGACCTTTGTGCCTTGCTGCCAGACGGAGTTCTTTTGATGCCGAATAATGGCGAGCTGGCTGTGATTAGGAGTACCGGATTGAGTCACAAATAGCCGAGTGGGAATGTTATCGGCATATATAGCAACATAATATCGACCTCATTTAATGTCCGTTTCACTACTTTCAGGAATAGAAATCCCACGCCTAAGCAATGTAATCCACTGCTGTCAGAGATTATAAGATATCAATGAGGTTTTAACCCAGCTGGGAGATTCTTGTGAGTTTCCGAGTCAAAGGAAAACCATACCACAGTGAAAATGACGTCGGAACAAGGTTGCTGGGCAAAATCCATCATACATCCACAGTAAAAGAGTTTCCACGGTACGTACGATATTTCTTATATGGCCTAAGGCATTATAAATATTCAGATACGAATGTCAGATCGTCGGCGAGACTGGTTCTGTCGGGCTCTGTGGCCGCGTCCTTGGGGTTTGAATTTCACTATTACCTAGGAGCTTAGGTAGCGAAATAGTACTGTGAGAAATGAGAGCCTAGGTTGGAAATAACGTTTGAAGTATCTCATGGTCTAAAGCTATCGATGCTTTGTATCATATTAATCTCTTTCTCAATATCTCTTCCTATCTTTCGTAGCCTTATTATGTCCTTCTTTGTTTTTGCTTAAAAGGCTTCTGCTTTTTAACCTTCCCATTGTCTACAATATCTCGTTCTCTTTCATCTCATTTTTCTCATTGAAGACAAAGACATTGAACAAGCAACCCATTCACCCCTCTTTGTATTTGCTACCTTGATATCAGTGGGTATATAAGTCCACATCGGCAAACATTCTGATCTCAAATCATCATTATATTGACGTATCATTAACCCGCACTCCAGTAAGCCTCATTACTGATACCCTCCAGCGCTCTACTTGAATCAGCCTTTTCGATCATCAACACAAGACACAATGACTAACAATTATCCCCTTTCGGTGCAGCAGAAGGGCGAAAGCTTACAGACCTGGATTGAAAATCACCGTGCCCCAGGGTGCCCATACCCCCTTTCCACATTCGCTCTGATGCCCAGACACCCCGACTATGCCATTGAGCGCACACCTATCCGTCTAGATTCCGGTGCACGTACTGCCATCGGACTTGATACAAGCCACGATGCTCCCGGGTATCGGAAGATCAGCATTACAAAGCGAGACGAAGGTCCACCAACGTGGTGGATTGGGTGCACTGGACCGGGAGTACTTTTCATGGACGATATCTTTAGATCGACCAGAAGCGAAGACCCATACATTTCCGAATTCAGCAAGGCGGCTTACAAATTGAACTTTCCGCTCAACAGCCTTATGCATGTCATTGTGCCTAATGTGAACGAACCAAATACTCTGTCGTGTGTTAGGAAAGTATACAAGTCGCGCGATGGACTTCGATATCCCTCCAGTGAAGAGCAAACTTGGGAACCATGCTCTTCTGAGTATCATGTTCTTCTAGGCACTGGCATTGGTAAAGTGGTTGGAGCTTTTGTTTTGTGTGCATGGGGTCAGGGTAGGAAGCGAATTGCCAGGATTGTTACTTTCCACCTCATGTCTGATGTTCACAAACTATATATCCGGTTTGATCTCGAGGATATGTGATAAAAGTAGTCCGGTCCTTTGATACTTTCCGTTGTTTTTGTTGATTTTAGTATCTGCGTGGAAACTATAGACTACAGAGTCGATGCTAGAAAAATCAGAGAAGGTTGAAATATTCCATTGAATGTTAACTGCCGCCGGTCGTACGTATCAAACTATATACTAGCTTTGTAGAAAACATACAATTCATACCATCTGACCCGTTGCAGTTGTAAAGAAGCCAGGTAGGGACTGGTTATGGTCTTTACGCGGAATGTCTCAACCTCCAGAAGTGAGGTATCCGTCTTACAGCCCCACCCGCCTTCGCGGGTTGGGTCTTTAACATCCAATGCAAATTAACACCCAATGCAAATTAACACCCAACGCAAATTTTTCAATTATCACCAACAAAAAAAGCTTCATATTTCAATAATGCCCTACTGAATCGAAAAAAAATAAACCATCCCCACTATCTGCAATAGCCCTTCTATATATAGCTTCCTTTTCAGCTTCCAATTCCGCCGTATAAGCCTGCTGTTCCTCCGCAACTAGCTGAGCGTGCTGGGCAACGAGTTTGGATGTTGATTTTTGATCTCGATTAGCCCGCTGTACAATCAGTCGATTAGCCCCAGCTGGTGCTAGTGCAAGGGGGCCAGTATTAAGAACCCGCTTCCGATTTTTGGGGGCTTTTTTCCCGGTTTTGGTAGTATTCAGCCTTGCTATAATCTCATTCTTATCATGCACTTACTGGATCAGCAACTCATTCGCTGTGATACTCCGCTTCACCTAACGCTCCATTTCCCGATTTTGCACGACGAGCTGATTAAGGCCTTTACGAATCTTTGAATTTAACTTGATGACACGTTCAATCGTATCGGGTGGGGAGTTGGTGACTGAGCTTGGGAAATCGGGTGAGGGTGACGGCGTACTCTCTATACGAAGCTCGCCCACATTTTCGAGATCTTGAACCCGTAAAGGTTCGATAATAATCTCTAGATTCACAGGCCATATTCCACGTGATTTAAATGCTGATCGGATAGTTCGTGGGGTGAAGGCTTTTGATCGTACGCTCGTGATTATCCGGAAAAAATCTCGCTTTTGTGTCGCACTTCCACCCTACATCATAACCTCATTATTCGCTGATCGGAAATAATGTTTAAGGCATTGAAAGGGTTGCCCATCGAGGGGTTGACATAGGTGAGTTGTATAAGGTATAAACCAAATTGGAATGATGAATTTTGCCTTACAGAATTCGATGAATTTGAAGGTGGTATGAGAGGGATGATTATCCATCAACAAAACCCGTGGACGATTAGGCTTCACTCGATTTTTCGAGGCTTCATGAAATGAGCAGAGTCATTCGAATGCGACTTCATCATTAATCCACCCATTAGTGGTAGGTTTAATACGAAAGTCGGTAAGTGAATTATCAGTATACCACTCTTCTATATGCTAACTCCCTTTCACCAAAAACTAAGGTAGCATCACCTAACCATCAGCCGAAACACATTCAATTCCAGTAATAAGTTCACCACGATCACCCATCGCAATATAAGGCTTCGAAGTTCCAGAAAAAACAACATTTTGTGCCTTACCCTCACCGAGTTGATACCCAGTTTCATCCCAGTTAAAAATCTCATTTAACTAGATTTGGTGGGTATCTATAACAGCGGTAAAGTTATAGAACTAAATATTGATACCATCAAAGTCCTCACTATTGATTCGGGCATTTTCTTTAGGTTTTTGGAGACCATAATTGAGGTTTGGGGGGAGCCGTTTGATGAAACGATATGCCTATATTTGGCTGACCGTACGATCCGATCCCGACCGCTTTAATATGCGATTTGCAGCCTCTTCTATATGAGAAGGGCGGGGGTTGATATAGGCAAGATGAAGAGTCTCAATCCAAGAAATCAATGCCTTTTCCTGAATTAAGGATAAAGCCCTGGCTGAGTTGGGAGCTATGTTGCGAGGTTTAGAACCATTGATTCTACGGCGTAGTGTATGGTACGAAACGCCAGATTCCCACGCCAATTGGGCAATATTTGCAGATTTTCCTTTATGAAAGGCATGAACTGCCTTTTGAATTTCGATTTCTGAATTTTGGGTTTTTTTCGACATCGTTTGGTGCTAGTAAAATGTATGGAAAGATGATTAGAATGAGAAAAATTTGCATTGGGTGTTAATTTGCAGTAGACGGATATGTGCCAACCGTGACCGAGAGTATCCCACTCCGTCAAATTATGGACTTTAGTAACTACCAGTTGATGATGGTGTCGTCAAAGCTCCAGAACTCTCCAGCTCCATTTTCCTTGCTCAAACCATCGATTTTGGCGACGATGGCATTGACGCTGTCCTCAACCTCAATAAAAGCACTTGGATAGCCTGCAGCTCGGGCAGCTTCATTGCCAGCATCTGTCTTAACGGCACTAGTAAAATGGATATGTCAATGAGTGACTGGGGAGAATCTGTTACAAGGTAGCGACATACCCAGGATGAATAGCCAGAGTTGCAATGTTATCATGTTCGAAATTGATTTTTCGAACGAAATAATTCGCGGCGGCTTTGCTAGCACCGTAAGGCGCAATCTTGAGGGGGAAGTCTTTGATACCTTCAATCGTTGCCATGAGACTACTGCTTAAGATAAAGCGAGCGGATGACGACTTCTCGAGTAGAGGGAGTGTAGCCTGAAAAAGGCGTACTGGGCCAACAGTATTCACATCGAGATGGGCTTTAATCTGCGCGATAGAAGATTCCGCCACGGTGGTGAAAGCAGAGGTCTCAAAGACTCCCGCATTCGCGATGACAATGTCGAGTGCTGACACGCCCTGGGTGGACAACGATTCCACTGCAGCTTTGGCATCGCTGTCAGAGCTGGCATCGATTTTGACAACAATCAATCTACTTCCCTTCCCCGTGGGAAGTTCAGAGAGCGAGATTGCATCCGATAAGCTTGGGTTGCGAACTGCTGCGATTACAACGACACCATCGCGAGCCAAGTATTTGGCAACGAGTCCGCGGCCAATTCCTAGGAATGTTAGTGCCCCTACGACTTGACATGTCGAGATCTTCAACCTCACTTACCTTTGTTAGCACCGGAAATCAAGATGGTAGACATGATTGTTCTGGGTCGTCTGGGTATCATACCAGGGAGGACAGAAAACTCATATAAACAATGACCTTTTTCCCCATTCCTAGGAATGATCATCTCGTAGACAACTTGAATATGTAAGATTATCCCATTTCTTACCAAGCACTCGACATTTTCTTTGTTTGACTTGCATTGGAACGTTGTTGTTGACAAATCAGATTTGTGATGGATAGGTCATCAACAATTCCTAAACCATAGCCACTCGATCGGTTCAGAAATAAGCACATTATAGTGCAAATGGTGAAATGCCAAATCTCACATTCAGCTTCTTTCCGCCAAAGACTTGTGATAATACAACTGCACCTTCATACCTTTGAGATCGTCGTATGAGCAAAATGCCAGAGCTAGAGTAATTGGTGCCCCTGAGGATAGAAGCTGGGCGATGCTACAACATTTTGCGTGTTTTAATGAGTGTTATATATAGGACATATTTTGAGATCTTGGCGAGATAGATCAAATCTTTGAAACATGGCAAAGGTATACAATGAGCTGCCGACAAGCATGTTCAATGATCACAAATTCATTTCACAAATATAATCGCGGAAGCATTAGCGGGTGCGCGTGGACACTCTGACCCTAGGACAGCGACAGATCAACAAATACGATCTAATATCTGTGTGAATGATAATTTCATTAATCTGATGCGGACAGCCATTGATATAAATACTGGTAGACAGGGTAGCTTTCAAAGCCGGCTTTGGCGACACAAATGGTGGTATATCAGCATAAAAATCCACGCAATAGAATGGTCCTCGAGCGGTCCATGAAGCTTCCATGAGTTCTCGAGTTATATCCACCTGAACGATAAGGCCGCAAACCAGCAAGCAGTGTAAAACAAGACAAAAGAAATCGTAAAAAGAAAGTAAGCACTTCCATCTTCACTGTGCCAGGTCCCGCATTCCCCGTGGGCAGACAATTTTCCCCCTTCCCTCGCTACGTAATTGCAACCTGTCAACCCTCTCATCTCCCCCACTCCCATTCTCAGCGAGTCGCTCCATCGCCAGGATCAGCAAGCATGTGCATCGCCCAATGCCTTTCAACCATTCCACAGCCCTAAGATTCTGTAAAAGCCGGGAGCAGGTCAAGGCGCAATATCGCGATATAACAACAAAGAAATATGGTGCAATATCCCAGACTTCCCTAAAACCAATGGATAACTCGAAACTTTCCATGGGATGGCAATGAACAGCCTAAACCAAAACATTCTTGTAGAACAAATTCGATCTCCGATCACCAGCAGCACCAGAAGCAAATCCTAAAAAGAGGCGAACTTCACCGCCTGCAGTTTTATAGATAGCCAATCCTTCTGGCTCGCGGAAACTCAGTGTTGACCCAGCCTTTGTAGTGCTAGGGCCCTGCACGACGGACCCAGTATTCAAATCGACAGTTGTAAGGTCCGAGTTGAGGACATTGCCAGTAGCCTCGTAGGACTCGCCGTACAAGAAATACATGTACTGGCCATATACTGCCCAGCCTTGCATGACATCTGATGCAGTATCCATTGATGGCTGCTTGAGGGTCACGAGGGGGTTGGAGAAATCGCCGTCCGTGGCATCGTCCAAATCATACACGCTGATGTGCTTGCCGTCACTGTGATGGTGGCGGACAATGAGGCGGTTGTTGATTGGGTCAATGGAGCAAGTGTGCTCTGTGGCATCGGAGACAGGTGTGAACTTCTGCAAAGATGAAGAAGAGGATGAGAGCGAGGTTCCGCTGGCGAACTTGAACCGTGCAAGCTTTTTGCCATAGCCATTTGAATTGGCCTCTACCTCTACCCAGAGGTAGGAGGAGGAGCCGACTGCTTGAACGCCGAAGGCGACTCCATGTCCGAAGCCGGTGAGATGCATGTATCCCACATAGTTGCCGTCGAAATCAAGTTGAGTAATACATAAGTCTCCTGAAGTCGTGGAGGCCCCATCGCGGCGTTGGGAGACAAACAGCCGGCGATTGGTATTGTCAAATCCAAAGCCTTGTTGGATTGTCACATCGTGTAAGGACTTGCTACGGTAAAGATCATAGGCAGGCTCCGAAAGATCAATGCGTTTGGAGGAAGGTATAGTTGCTTGAGCAGGCTGGATACTGAACACCAGAGCAATCAACACAAATATAAGAGCAATGGGATTCAAAGCACCCAGGCCGCCCTTGAAAGAGGCCATACTTGACCGACTGAAATGATTCAAAAGACGATTAGCAACAATAAGGGGGCATGATAATTGTTGTAGTATTTATGGTGAGGGGGCGCGGGAAGAAATGAGAAATGGCTAGCTGTTTCAGGTCAGGACAGGTCTTTGGCTTATTGCATTGGCTCTAAATGTTGTAAAAGCTAAAATAGAATGAAACGTCAATATACCACTGTCCTTGGCATGCATGGAGTTTGTCCTTATTCACGTTAGGTGCTTTTCGTGAATAGACGCTGTGTCGGTATTCCTGGAAGCCACGACTGCGACTTGACAGGGGCATTTCCCGGCAGTTCTTAGCTATCACTCCAAGACGTGAAGGCTAATGGTATTGTCGTGAAAGGTGATTTATTATTAAGATGTACTAACCGAACTCGTTCAATGTGGATAGGGTCAGGAGCTACAGCTTAATATGGATGAATACTAGCTGGAAGCGATGTAGAAAATCAGTTGACACGCTATCTTACCTTGTTCTTATTTGGGCACCGAATACGTGGACTTATTTTATTATATAGATATCCTCTTACTGGTTATTGTCTACTACCGTCTTACGCATCAGTTTATTCTTCGTTTACCACGAGATCCAAATAGACTACAGTGAGGGGGCAGCCGGCGGAGCTTATCGGACTCCGTTGGAGGTTGATAGTGTGGATTGGCTTTCAGGTTAGCGACAGTCAGGTATTGGCACCGTATAATCACATAAATAAGAAAGCATATTGCTGCAATCATTGTGATGGAAGAGAAGTAATTCCGGAACTTGAATGTGAATGTGTGTCCAGCGGATCAAGCCCTTGTTAGTTTTGTGTGTCTGCCATGCTACGTATCTAAGTCCACCAATGAGCTTTCCGGGTAAATATACAAGGTAGTTATATTCAGCAAAAGGACGGGCAACCAAGCGAAGAGGTAACTTGATAGGCATTTGTAGAACTCGATCAATAAAGTGCTTATAGAACTACCTATTTGGACCTCCCTTGATCCTCATTTCCTTCATCAGGTGCTGCATTTTTATAATAATTCCTCGGCACCCTAGAGGTACAGCGCGTCGTGAGAACCGAAAAAAAAACAAGCTCGAAGGTGCCTTAAAGGGAACAAGTCTGCCAAATCATAATTCAGTAACAGGTGATGGATACGCTAATGATCTTCCAAATGGACAAAGAAATCAAAACGGAATCATATTGTCAAAATTCCCCGATATCATAATCCATAGTGCCGGAAATGGCCATCTACCCCCGCAGAACCCAAAAATCTGATATCATATCCCAGTATTTCTGGTCTCATCGCTGATCCTTCTTTTCAATTCCCATCGTATTCATCTCAGAAAGCATCCAATCCATAACTCATTAAGGGGTATGATCTTCATAAAATCATCAGCAGCATTCGCCTCAACGAAAAACAAAACAAAACAAAGAGCCGAGCATATAAACAAAATCAAACGACATAAGGATCCGGTCTGCGACTCGAGCTTCGGTGACGCGAGTGGTGCGAACCATGACCGCGACGGCTAGAATGACTGCGTCTGCGAACCGTCGTAGTCTCCCTGACAACCTTAGGCTCATGGGAGCGGTGCAGGAATAGCGCAATCAATCCGGTCCAGAAGAAAAAGATAGTCTCCATGATACCCAGCGCAAAGGACGCCTTAAGCATAGCGCATGTCTTGTTGATGTCCACTGCGAGCGGGTTATTGGTGCGCTGGCCCCAGGACCCGAATGGGCCAAGAGAGATCCAAACAGACCCGCCACGCCAGCGCGAGCAATCAGCAGTGGCGATGAAACGGAGCTGATAGACGGCTGCAATGAAGGCGCCGAAAAAGAGCATGTCTATGAAGGCGACGAAGATTGCAGACCGCTTTGTTGTTGAGAAGCGAATGAGCGTGTCCACGGCCCAAAAGACGGCGATTGTGCTGACGATGAAGAGGACCAGAATGTACGATGGGGTTAGCTGGTTTGCTTTGATGTAGCCGTCCACGAAGTAGGCCTGGAATTGGAGCAATGTGAGTTAGCGGGGACTCGAAGGGATGTGTGTTCACCGAGATTAGACTGGTTCACAACGTGGAGGGACATACCAGCATGCCAATGATCGGGATCAGGAAGGTGATCTCGACCAAGCGGTTGAAGATGAAGAAGACGCTGCCAATCATCTTGCCGGTGCTCCAAAGAGAGTTTCAGTCTGAGATGTCTGGAATGTGCAACTGCCTCGATGTGCTTGGAGGTACGTCAGATGTACAAATTGTACAAATTGTACAAGGCCGTGGGGCTACACGAGCTCGTAAAAGAAGCTCAGGCAGTTGCAATTAGAGTGCAGAACGCACGTTGTAGACGATGCAGAGAGACAGGGGGAAAGGAAAAAAAAGGAAAAATAGAAGGGTAAGTAATAGAGAGGGGAAATTGAGACAATGATCTATTCGGCGTCATCTTGGGCTGAGGAGGCTGGGCGACTCACAATGCGCGATATGCGTGGCTGGGGCAAGGGTCCCAGAGCTGACCCCGACGGCTTTGGTCTCATTGATCCGTCTAGGCACTTGCATCAATCGTCACTTTTTAATTTATGTCTTGCATCTGATTGACAGTTGATCCTTTGGTTTGAAGTTATCTGTACGGAGTAGGGCAAGGGAGCTTACTGCTGTTGTCAAACCAACCACAGTGGAGTCAGATCAGCTCTACAGAGTACTCTACTGGCCCAGCCTCTACAGAATACTCCGTACTCCGTACTCAATATGGAAATGCACTAGACAATGTACAAAGTTCTTTAAACGTGGGGAATTAATGTCAGATTCTCCATCTCGGCAGTCGGCAATAAATGCAGGTTCTTCTGTTTTCAACGCCAAGATGCTCATTATCATACAGACTTGAGTGACCAGCCACCGCAATAATCGGCCTCATCAAATCATACCCTAAAAATTGCCGGAAACCACCCTGAAATAGATTGCAATCATCAACGCGTCGCATCAGTCATGTCTACATGGCCCGACCGGGCAGATCTGTGGACGGGCGTCCCATACCCGTCAAGTCAACGGGAGCATGGATTGCCGCATCAGCCGTCAACGGTTGTGTTTGAGAAACATACGCATTGCTGGGGTCATATCGGGGCACATGGTGACCAGCACCATGATTCTGCCCCATAGCATACCCATGTCGCATCTCGTACCCGTTGGTAACATCATCCTCGCTCGACGACCAAGCCCCACCATCAATGTCATGATCGTGCGGACGGCGATTATACATATTGGATGCATATGGATTCGAGCTGCTGAGATAAGAAGAGGGTTCGGGTCTGACATGTTCAGAGATGGGGATATCCGGTTGATCCACCTGCTCCTCTGCACGGTTGCGAAGTGCAGCTGTGCTCTCCCCTTGAGAACTCAGAAATCGAACCGCATCGGGACCAGCAGGATCGGTTCCCCAGGTTCGGATTGGGTATGCGCGGCCCTTGCGCCAGGGCTCGCTGAGCGGTGGGAAATACTGGCGGTATGCGACGAAGCCGCAGGTGATCCCTAGCATCGCTCCGGTGATCACATCGAAGGGATGATGGCGCGCATCCATGATACGTGACACGGCCACAAGGGTCGCTGCGAGGGGAGGCACCATGACGAGGAGGGCCTTCCAGGCCTCACCGCGGTTGTCCATGATATGCAGCTTTCCACCTAACCAGAGCGAAGTGTAAATGAGACCCGAGAAGGCGGCTACAAATCGAGGTTGTTAGTAAAAGCACAATTTGGGGAGTGTAAGGCATCATCAATGCCAGTTGCAATGGGGTATACGCACAACTACTGTGGCCTAGAAGAAACAAATGTTAGCATTTGGCACTCTCAACATCAACATCGCATCCTGATCACATACCGGAAGGCCATGAGCGAAAACCATCTTGCAGAATTGCCGGGTCACCCGTACAAATTGTCGAATTTGACAGTCCGGGGAAAAGATCTTTGCTACCAGCCCGGGGTTGACAACGATCAATGAGATCAGGTCTGGGCTTGCCACATGCGTTCTTCAGCGCCTGTGTGATAACAAAGGCAAGTGCCTGTGCGAGTAAGAGACCCAGAATACCACAGTTCATCTCCCACAGTCTATCCTTCCAACGATGGGGGCCTCGCAACTTGCGCTTCCCGCTGACCGCGTCTTGCGGCTTGTTGTGTGAGAATAAGCCATCGATCAGGAGGGTGTAGAAGAGGATAAGAACGACCGGAAAGCCAATTGAGATGCAGACGGCATATTTCATAGGAATGCGTTCATGGACGGCGTAGGGATACTGGATGGAGATGTTGGTAAGGGAGAAGTGTTGGTGGTAAGGCTCGGTGGTGTTGAGGATTGCGAAACCGGCAACGCAGGCACTATTTGGGTCCAAAGACCGGAAGTCAGTGCCAATTCAAATGGGAAGGGAAGAGGGCGCCATACATAATGATCACATAGTCGAAGATGTAGCTAAGAAGCTGTTAGTCAGGGATCGCGGGGGGAGGGAAGTTGACGCACGAGATAACCACACGCGGTCGGAGCCGCCGCTTAGAGAAGGGGAGTTTTGCGGGGATAGCCATCTTGACTCTCTCCCGCAAAAAAAAAAAAATTAGGGAGATGAGAAGTAGATCAGAATTGAGACTTGAAAGATAATAATAAAGGAAGGCCCGTGACAATAAACATCTCTGCCTAAGCTGAAGGCATTGCTTGGCACCAAGGCCTCAATGCCACTCCTTTCTTCCTCCGATATTACAGAGTACAGACCCCGGAGTGCAGAATGCAACGCGTTTGATTGGCATCTATCATTTCAAAAGGGTCCCTTAAAGTGGCTGAGTTTATTCGGTGGATATGTCCAGGTACCCGCTACCTGAGAACTGGCAGTATCGCCGCTCTGTTGTAGGTACCGAGTACATTCTCAGGGCCCAGAACATGAGTGCAGATCTCCATTTCCCCGTGCGACTATTCTAAAAGTGCCGATTCAACGCGTTTGGATCTATTCCTGCTGGATCAGAGCCTTTGGTTCGTTTGCTTCATGACATATGCAGCGTGCCATGAGTCGAACTCCCACAATAGTACGCTTCTTTGTACGTCGGAAAATGTTGCCAACAAAGCCGCCCCCAAAGTTAGTCAATGCGCCTGTGTTGGGCTACATCGGTGAGGCCCTAGGGGCCCTGAGCGATTACCAACGAATTTCAGAAAAGGCTCGAACATATCTTGTCTTTTCATACCTAATCTTGTCTACCAAATCGGGTTATCTACATAAGCACCAATCGTTATGCTATCCCCATTACAACAAAAAACAAACTCCATTTGCTCCTCAGAGCGCCGGTATCAAATTTCCTGATTCTCCCTGTGCTTGTATTAAGAGCATCATACTACCTAGGTATATGTCCGGTTGATAGTGCTGCATATGCGGAGTGTCAACCAAAGCATTGATCTTCTGAAGTAGGAAGCTACCTGAGACAGAAGAGCTTCGCCCCATTGGGACACGCTCAGACTAATGACTGAACCTGCCGCGTCACATACTGTCACGATGACTCTCAGTAATGCTGGATAATATCTTTTTTGTGATCTACGCTAAAAATGTGACAAACTTGACGGCCTTGCTATTCTTTAAGCGAATACATTGCATCTGTTCTCCACGGCACCGGATCTGATCCCCGGTATCGAAGATTGCTTTTTTTCGATCTTAGAATGACATGAAACCTGTACCCTGCGTTTGAAGCTGGTTAACAAAGAGCAACGGCAAGCCGTTCGTCACCAGCATAACTCCGATTGTTTTAATGGGTGCGACGAGGAAGAAAAAGCGATTGGGTATCAGGAATCATTTTTTTTTTTTTTTGAGATTGTTAGCGGCTGCATCACAGGCACAATTGACAAGTTAGAGTCTCGATTTTGTCGATATAGTACCATACAGAGCTAAACATGAGTTCAAGCGACGAGAGGCCGGTGAGTGGTAATCGTCGGATCTAGGGGCCTATGATGATACCCATTCAGAGTCCAAGTTCTCATACAAGGCTACTGTTAAGATACAGACGATGCGATCCTAACGAGATAAGTTGGGTTGCGAATCGCCCGTTGCAAGGCAAGGCTCACATGTAATGGGTCCTTTCCCAGGTTTACGCCACGCCGAACAATGTACACACTCAAGCTCTACTCCCCACTTCATGATATCTACCGAGCTCAAGAAGGCAAAGGCGAGGTAATCCGATTCAGCTAAGGAGAAAGAGATTTCGAGATACGCAATGGACGATATCATATGCCGTGAACTTGCTACTGCGGAGAGGGAGAATCAAGAACCCATGTATAACAGGCGGGCACTGATTGATGAGGTCAACAAATAGAAGCACTGTTCAGTCCGGAACTGATAACTAATTAATAATGAAGCTTGTTCGCCTTTTGATTGCTGGTCACGGTACAGTATCCACAACGGCGGCCTGGGGTCTTGAGTTTCTTTCTGACCACCGAGAGATACGAAAAAGGCTTCGTGAGATACTTCGTGAAGGACTTGTCGTAGCCGTTGCTGAGCACCAAAGACCAACAGCCGACAAGATTTCCAAGGCTCACCCCCCATACGTTGATGCCACACGGGAGGATATATCTCGAACATCCTTGGCCCCCGACGGGGTAGAGCGCACAGCGACAGTGGTTACTGTCATCCTCAGTTATCATATTCCCAAAGGCACCAATGTCTATCTCATGCGTATTGTTCCTGACTCTGTGGAAACGAATCAAATCATATAATTCGGCCGATCCCAACGAATTCACGCCAGAGTGATGGATTACGCTGGTAGATGGAAAAGAAAAGTTTGACGCTGCTTTAGGTCCGATTCTTACATTTGGCCTAGGACCAATAGGATGCCCTAGAGGAAGAATGGCGTATCTCGAACTGAAGATTATCCTTTGTTAGTTCTGTGGGATTTTGAGTCGCAGAAGGTACCCGAAGCTCTCAAATCGTACCAGGCTGTTGATAAGTCACACATCAACTGAAAAAATGTTACCTGGGGGCTCTGCACTCTCCAGTGGCGGGTTTGGGAGATTGAATTGGGAGGTTAATACGTCGAAATGACTCAATCCATATCGGAACTGAAAAATGTCATACCTTGGATGATTGGATGAGCTAACTTCATGGAAGCTTCATGGAAGCCTCGTAGAAACCTCGAGCATCATTCCATGGGGAGATTTGAATGATGAAAAAAACTATGAATTATGTTGTCAAAGCTAGCTACGTCGCGGTATCACCCATAGCAGAATCCGAACTTCCCCAGGTATGGAAAGGCAAGCTACATCGTGTCAAAGGGGTTATCATCGCCATCATTATCACACCGTTGTAACCAAGCGGAATCACTAGGAGTCACAGGATCAAAGCAAAGTTGAGAGTCTGAAGGAGAGAATTCAATTTAATAATACACAACGGAAAGAATGTCGACGCTTTGTGTGCGTGCGCCTCAATTACAACACCAACCGGATAAGGCGATGCTTTCCAATCAACCAAATCAGACAATCAGTCTTTGGGAAACTACTAAATCCCTATGGACACCGGACCAAACGAAATCAAACATGAAACCAGAAGAAATATCAAGGAAATACGTATCGACGTGGGGACTTGAGTATGAGGTTTACAGGGCATACACGATGGCCTGAGAAATGGCATATCCATAGTTGCAAGTTGCCCGATTGTGCATATTAGCCAATTCAGCATTTGGTGATGAACAGACCGAGACTGGATAATATGTTAGCAGGTAATGTGGTCAAATGGGAAGCAGAAGGAAACTTACGGAGAGGGGTTCCAGTCCTCGAAGAAGTTGAGGTCGGTGCTGCCAGCGTTCTTCATCTCGTAGGAGACAGCCTCGCCAGCGGGGCAGGCGAAGGTCGAAATGAGGTAAGAGTTGCCAGGGGAGACGGTCATTGTGCCGAAATCCTCAGCGACGGAGGGAAGGTTGCTGTAAGATGTGGATTCCTGGGCAACGGAGGACAGCTTGGCGAAATCAATCTTGCCATCACCGTTGAAGCTGTAAGAGGAAGTCTCCAGATCCTGCAGGTGAGGGAACAGGAAGACCAAGCTGCAGGTCTTGCCGGCGTCGGCGGAGGGAATGTCGAAGTTGAACACGGATGAGACTGTGGATGTGATAGTACCGTTCAACCCAGTTCCGGCAGCCTTGTCAGGCGATGAGGAGTCAACAGCCACAATAAGGTGGGGGAACTCGTAGTTGCCTGACTCGAGAGTAGTGGGACAGGCACCACCGGAGGTGGCAGTACCTGAGGGGGTACTAGAGGCAGAAGTGGCAGGGACCGATGCGCTGGCGGAGCCAGTAGGGTGACCGCCGCCACCGGCAGAGGGAGCCGAAGCCGAAGCCGAACCGGTAGGCTGGGGACCACCGCCGCCACCCTGGGTAGCAGGCACGCTCGTGAAACCAGTCGCTTGCGAAGGAGCACCACCGCCTGCGGGGCCAGAAGGCTGTGTACCGCCGCCCGAGGGAGGTGCACTAGCAGTTTCGGAAGGCTGAGCACCACCACCACCGGGAGCGGGTGCAGTAGCAGATTCAGAGGGCTTCGGGGCGCCGCCACCGCTGGGGAGCGGACCAGGGCCGGAAGGCTGCTGTCCAGTGCCGCCAGACGGGGCAGGCTTACCGCCAGATGGCTGGGTACCGGCGCCAGCGCCACCAGGACCACCAGTGGCAGCGCAGCTGCAATCAGTGACAGTGACAGTTGTGAGAACGGTCATAGGGGAGCCTGGGAGAGGAGAACCAGCGGGTCCTGAAGGGGCAGGGCCAGCAGGGGCAGAGCCAGAGGCTCCACCAGGCTGGCCTCCAGGTTGACCAGGTTGACCACTAGGTTGACCACTAGGTTGACCACCAGGCTGACCACCTGTGCCAGTGCCAGTGCCGGCGCCGGGTGTAGATCCGGGTGCCGGGGCCGAGCCGGCAGGGGTGGAATGAGATCCCGGGGCAGATGCACTAGCGGAGGGGTGTGCACCGGCAGAAGATGACGCTCCGGGACCAGAGCCGGAACTCGAGCCCGAGTTGTGGCAGGTATCGGCAGACAAGACCACGTTCACACAGCCGGTGACATCGCCCTTGTCGGGGCTAGTGTAGACATTCATACCGCCATTCTGGCCCGTAGCACAGGCAACAAAGTCCTTGCTGCCGTGATACTCGAGCTCACCTTTAGAGCTAATGGAGAATCCGGGGGTGGGACTCGCACCTTCGTCACACTGGAACTGGGTGGTGGGGGCTGCATCACAGTTAGATAAATCTCATTTCCTATTCAATATGTAGGACATTGGGATGTATACTTACGGGTCAGAATACATCCACGACCCTTGCCGTCTGTGATATCGCCCTTAGAGTCGATGCAGTACTGGGCTGCCGACAGGCTGCTGTCGCCAATGCGGTTCTGGCCATCACCTAGCTGGCCTAGCTTCCCGGAGGCACCACCGGAGGATGTGAGATGGAAGCAGCAGCTATCGGTGCGGCTGACAAGGGCGTTCGAGCCTGCAGCGAAGGCCGCGAGGGCAATGATGTTCCTCATCATCGTTGCAGATCAATGTGAAGGATATCAGTAAGCGAATGAATCCAACTCCTTGGTCAAGATCGTGTACAGTTGATATATCTTGATATCCACCGGTAAATTTGAGGTGGTAGGAGTGAGTCTGGTTAGGGAAGTAGAATTGAGAAAAGAGTATCTTTATAACTAGAGGTGGATTCAAGCTCCAGCATTACGAAGCAAGGAAATATCCCACGCACGACCGGCAAAACTCCCCGAGAGAAAAACACAAACAAAAAATAGAAACCGTGTGCTGCCAGCCATTGATGCTATTGCCCGTGGGTAAGACCTCCCAGTGGACCAATGCCCTGGTCTCGGAGAATAGACATCTGTAGGTCCGAACCAGCCGGAGCAGGATGCGCAACGACATCTTCGACGTCATCTTGAACGGAGATCAAATTCTACGATATGTGGAGTAAGATGGAGTCAGAATCCATGCTTGTTGCTCCACTTAAAATCAGGGTATCGAGAGGTGAAGAACATTGACTGGCCATTGAGATATATTGTGGGCCACTGTCCAAGACACTCAACTTTCTCTTGTTGGTCCAACCCGATTGAGAGTGGCAACATGCAATTTCCCATGGATCAAGAAGTCCTGACATCCCCCGATAGGCTCACACTGTTCTACATTGAGGGCTCATCAAACAAAGCATTTTGTTCTGCGGAAGACCACGGGACCTCGCAACTCTGTAACAATGGCATTGTTACCAGGTCGTCAGGAGTATATACCTCAAACTTTACTAGAAGTACAATTGACAGTACAGTGAGCTACCTAATATACCTAGGTTACTCATATAGTATATTGTGGAAGTCTTCAAACTCCAACATAACGAGATGCCGAACTGAGAACCATATGAAAATGGCGATAGACAATGAAACAAGTGTACCTTTTATATTAGGTGTTTTCTTAGAAAAATAGGATACACACAAGGACAATAGACAGAATGAGTTGCTATCGTGGGCTGTGTAACAAGGCAGAGTACAGCATAAAGGGCAGAAGGATACGTTGTATCGTACAACGTCCACCGTACATGAAAGGGACACTACAGTACAACATAGAAGAAGAAGCAGATTGGATCTTCAATGAAAAATAAACAAACCACACAATGAGATTGGATCGGATCATTTGCCATCGGCAGTCATTATTTGACAATGCCTTGATGCGGTGGGCCCCGATTTGACCCGTTGGCCAACGACAAGGCTCGACTATTTTTGTTCTGTTCAACCCATGGGCACAAATGATTTCTGTCAATTCAAAGTCTGAGCCACGTCATGGATATTGTCTTATTCGGCATTGAGCATCCTAAATATGTTTTAGTGTAGCCTGATGTGAAAGGTAACATACTTTGTGTATAATGCGAAGTAAACGCAAAATTCCATCAGACGACGCGTGTCTAGTATTAGATTCATTTGTGGGACGATCATTGACAGCTGGTTAGACTCTGTGGTTCTAGAACCACTGCTGAGCAGGGTATGTACTGTATGACATACTAAGGTACACAATTTATTATACAACGGGGCTCACTGGAGATCGCTGGCTTGGCCATAGATACCGATATAGAAATGCCTCCCCGCGCGCAGGGGCAAAGTATCCATGCGTTCAGGAACCAGGCAACCTTCTACCCCATGTAACCGGATCAACTCTACAACAGAAGGCTCTGTTGTTGTCACAAAACCGGTTATCGTGGGAAGCATGGTGACATCAATCAGCCAGACAACTTTAAGATTTACATGACCGATCTCGGAATTGGTCTCTTTGATACTCTCTTGCCTATGTCATGCAATTTGATCTCCAAGAATTTCACGTCCGACTGATCTCAATGTACATTCTAAGCCTCTAAAATACATTACTTTGTCCCTAAACGGATCGCCTTGGCCGTTAGACCCTCTGGTGTACGCCGCCAACACGTACCCGATGTGCCATGTCGATCTCGATCCGGGCGCAACTGGATAGCCAATGTGCGAGGTGGGGCTTAATGCATTGACCATAGCTTTTGAGATGTGACTTATATCGTTACATTAATTGAATCCACATGTCTTGCGTCATAGTCCCGGAAATTTCAGACTCGGATCGGGATCTGATGAGAACTACATAATCCTACGTAGCCAAGAACGGAGTATCCAACTCCGCAAAGAAAGTGTTCCAGTCGACTGTTGCAGAGTCCACTTGGTCGTCAAATACCTGCCAGAGGTCATCTAGACTAGGTTGTGTGGGGTCTGGGAAACTATCGGCATTTCCACCTGCCCAATCTACCATGCTTGTGGCAGTTATAAGGCCGCAGCCAGCTCCAGGTGAAGTTCCCCGTTCTTGTTCCCATGATGTTGCCGTATTGCGATCGACAGTTGAACCCGACGCGTTGTGCCGACGGAGGACAATTTTAAAAGATTCCAGTAGCCTCTCAGCAAAAGGTGACTGTCCTTTGGCTTCTTCTAAGATTCCAAATGCTTGTAAAAGCTCCGCTCGGCCCACTTGTTCCTGTTCCTGTCCCTGCTGAGGATTGCCTCCACAAAAGTCTATGAGAAGTACCACGAGTGCCACACAGACACAATGTAACATGCCTGAGAATTTCAACCGCGCCAATACAAAAGGGATTGGCTCTTGTGAGATTTGGCGTTCGGTTCGGATTACCATTCGAGCTGCCTCCAGACATGCTTTTCGCGAGTAATCGTATGCAGAATCTTTGAATGCTCGCGACAAGTGTGGTAGGTGCAATCTGCATCTTTGGGCATGAAGTAGGAAATTGATAATGTATCGCTGGACAATTATTCCGGTAGATTTCCAAGAATCGGCTTGTGGCATCTCGGTAGAGCTATAGGACAACGAAAAGAATGAAGGTAGGCCATTGGCAAATTCACATATTTTGCGGTCGATCGCTTTAGTATGCTCATAGTCTGGTGTTCCTGGATAAGAGATGGCAAATGGAGCACTATCTGTGATTTCGCGGCATAATTCGCCCAGTCGAATACGTTGGAGACAATATGACATAGATGTAGGGTGCGTAAGTGGCTTTTGGACATCATTCATCCCGTCTACAATGTCTTCATCATTGACATTGACGGGTTTGTTGGTCATCATGTGCCGTGGATCGATCGAATATGTACCTTTTTGTGGCCCGGATAACTGCGACATTTGCCTTCTATTTGGTCAGCTCATAATATCGGATATGCAGGAGATGTATATATATACCAGTCAGTCGCCACAAGATACCACCATATTCTTCGACCTATTTCTGCTTTAGCAGAGGATGGGGGAGGGACATCAAGATGGGAATTATAGGGATGGTCAATTCGATGGAGGGAGAGTTCTCTTGCTGCTGAGATCGCAGCTAAAACCATATGTCGGGCTTGTGATGCGATTCCAACTAGGTTGGTGGCGACAAATATCAAAATCACCATTGCCTGGACATCCTCAACGGACTCGAGGTGTCTGTTACGCGAGTACTCAAGCACCTCCATCGCAAGTCTCATCCAGTGAGTTGACTGTCCATTCGCTTCTTCAACTGTAGAAAATACAGAGTTATGCATATCAAGCCGAGTCCAGAGCGTTGTCGTACTGGCGAGAATGCCTAAAAGTAATGAAACATGCCCAAGCTTAACGAACTTTCTTTGCTTCAGATCGCAGTAAAGTTCATCGACCATAGCCCGAACTGAAGGAATGTGCACCACATGGTGGAGAAAAGTGACTTCGGTGACATACTTTTCTGCAACTGCCTTCGCTTCTTCGTACAGCGGCAACCAGATGCATCTTTTCTTAGGCAGATTTGGATCTAGTACGGATGGCGATCTGAGTGCATTGCGAATTGAACAAGTCCTGAATTCCAGTTCGTAGCCCAAAAGATTCATCTGAAACTTGGTATCAGTTGCCAATTCTTCATAAATCTTTTGATGGTAAACTCACCGATGACCCTGGTGCGATGATCTCGCCCTCCAGCCAGATCACTGCTTCTGCAGATGACTGCCCTTCATGTATCATATATGGGTGGTTCAAGTCTCGTGGCATTTGGGTAGGGGGAGAAGGAAGGGATGCTGTTTGAAGAGCTGCCTGTCCCTGCAGAGTAGATGCTGACGCTCTGCCGATGACTCTCTCTTCCAACCGCCTCAGGCGGGCCAGCACATCTGCATTATCGATATGTGGCGACTCATCAACCAGACGTGAAGGATTAGCAGGCAAAGGTGGCGCAGGATAAAGCTGACAAGTCTTGCCCCGGCTAGTGCAGTTGGTGCAAGGGAATTGTCGACTACATTTCAGCTTCCTCAGCCGACAGAAGTGACATGATACGGGCCTTGAGCGCGAGGACCGCACGCGCTCTTTCTCAACCCGGTACATTGTGCTCTCTAGCGAACAAAATAATGGCCATTGAAACCAATCAAGTTACGTGTTGACCTGAGAGTTGAGTATGAGGATGAATTGGGGGGCGAGATGAATTTGGCCAATCAGACACCGGCGAATCCGCGGAACTTCCGTGACCCCGCGGATTTCCCACTTCCTAATCGGGAAGTTCTTTGTTTCCAAAAATGACATATAAACCCTTCTCCTCGCCAGAAAAGAACGATGGATATATCAAAATAGTTACCATCGAACATTGAGTGCCAATTCATTTGTATCTTCTCGTTATATCTCTGTCGATATGGAGGACATCGTTGCTCAGATCCGAAGTTTGGCTGAAAACGCCGATGAAACTAGTCGGCTGAACATTGTTAAAGCTCTGCACCAACTGAGATCCGAGTTTCAGACACCGAAAGACGCCCTCATGGAGCTAGCAGGATCGGTGAGCGTGGAGAGCTCACATTCGACATCTCCCAAATCTAATGATTGTAGGGTCTAACGAATGCAATGCTCCGCGTTGGTGCCGATCTGGGATTCATTCGCATTCTCTCAAAGACCGATGGTCCTTTGAACGTTACTGAAATTGCGAAGTTGACAGGCGCTTCTCCGCAACTCCTAGGTGACGACCCCTCAGACAGTCTCATCTGCCTCGAAGGCTAATCTAACGAGCCGTATAGAGAGAATCCTTCGTTACTTAGCCGCATCAAACATGATCAAAGAAACCGGTGTCAACGAGTATACTGCAAACAGACTTACGCATGTATTGGCTGATCCCAAGGGCGAAGCTATGATCTATCATGGGTAAGTCATTCTCCGGTCAGGCCTGGCGGTTCAAGTATGCGCGGTACTAAACGTGAAAGATTCGATACACATGGACCTGTGGTTCAAGCAATGCCCGATTTCTTCGCTGAAAATGGCTATCAAGATGTAACCAACAACACCAACACCCCTTTCCAAAAGGCCCACAACACCGAACTCCCGTCGTTCGAGTGGCTTGTCCAGCAACCGAAGCATTTCAACAACCTGCAAAAGGTCATGACTGCGCTTCAAGGATCTGAATGGACAGAGGGTTTCACTCTCCTCGACAATGAAGCTCAAAAGATTCCAGCTAGTGCCCCGCAAGCTCTAGAGAAACCCTTCTTCGTCGATGTCGGCGGTGGCCATGGCCACCAATGCGTTGAGCTCGGCAAGAAATATCCCAACCTACTCGGTCGTCTCGTTCTCCAGGATCTACCCGAAGCAATCGCAAAACTTGTGCCCATTGAGGGTGTCAAGGCTGAGGCTTATGACTTTTTCCAACCGCAACCTGTCACCGGTTTGTGCCACGACCGATCCGTCAATTAAACCAATTATCAGAAGCTAACCTTTCTTTTGAAGGTGCCAAATTCTACTACCTCCGCAGAATTATGCATGATTGGCCCGATGAGGAAGCCGCCAAAATTCTCCGGAACGTTCGCGCGGCCATGAGCCCAGACTCGCGGGTGTTGATTGATGAGGCCGTATTGCCGGATACTGGAGCCAACTGGCAATCGGCAATGGCTGATCTGTCGATGATGGCCTTCGGCGGGAAAGAGCGGACAAAGCACCAGTGGGAATGTCTTGCGCAAAGTGCGGGCTTGCGTGTTGAGCAGATTCATACTTATGTTGCTTCGACTTACACTGCCATTGTCGTTTTGGTCATCTGATGAAAAGAATGGCTAGAAGGTAGATTTGGGCTAGGATACTGTATATCACTAGGGCTTTTGGGATTCATGCCACAATGCCACTCTCTCTCTCTGGAACATATGGAAGTAGACATATTCGAGTTCGGGTGATCAGCACAATGAACCGTAGTATTGCATGTAGTTCGCACTTATATTTGATGTTGTAGATACACTGTTCGCAACGTTGATATGTTCGCAGATAAATCAAGATCCGCTGCCAACCATTTGAACTCGAAACGCCTTGCTAGCCCAGTAAAAAGTAATGATGGAAACGCGCCGGGGGAGTAGTGGGCAAAGGTGGGGAAGAAGAAAATGCAAAAAATGCTCGGAATTTCAAGGAAATATGCTAATACAGGTCGTGAATCATACTCGTATCGAACGATAAATTATAAATGTTTCTCCCGGAAGGTTCGGTCAACGTGCCGCTGTCAGGGATGAGAGTTTGTATCGTGGTTGCTGCTTGCCGTCGAGTCTGCCGATACAACTCTAATTCCAATAGTTGACTGCGTTGGGGTTGAGGGTCCCTCATTGGCATCTTGGAACTGCGACTGAGTCGGAGTCACGGGAGAAACAGCCGCAGGACTGGGCAAATTCACGTGGATGGAAGGCAGGCGGTCGATAGTAGGCAGCTGTCCAGAAAATTCATTTTGCGCTGTAACAGGACTCTGGTATGGGGGAGCCTCACCCCAGTCTAGGTGGTCGTATTCTGGGGGCGGAGGAATGTTGAGCGTTCCGAGATCCCCATCGTCGCCTTGCGAGACAGGTCGGCTTGAACCATGTGTTGTAGTCGGGGCTAAAGTGAGCATTTCCAATTCGGTGCCCCCAGTCGATTCACTCATAATTGACGAAGCGACCGACTGGACTCGAGAGTCGGCAGACGGATTGAGAGACGGCGCATGGGAGCTAGAACCGTCGCTTTGCAACAGCGGTCGGCGATCGGAATCCTGCGTGTCTGAATTGTGCGAATCCGCTCGAAGACGCGAGCCATCGTGGCGCACATGGCCGATTTCCGCATAGGCAACACTGGCGATGCGACGTTCCTGCTCGCGCGACCGATGCTCGGCAAGAGCTGTGGCCGTGCTGACGTCGAGTGCGCTATTGGTTCCTGCCCGACGACGCTGCGCCCGGGCGCGGGTTTCAGCATTCAGTTGATTGAGACGAGCCGTATCACCACGTTCCCGCGCTTCTCGTCGTTCTTGGCGGCGAGCCTCACGATCGGCTAGTTCTTGACGTCGTTGCACTCGAATCTGATACAGCGAGTCCATCTGTTGCTCACGCCGAGTTTCCTCCTCTTCCGCAGTCTCAGGGTATTCCACGACCATGTCCATTCCCCCGCGTTCACCTTCCCGGGCAATGACTTGTTCGGTCGGCTTTGGGCTGGAAGAGTAGGGAGGGAGTGTCATGATGGAACGTATCGACGTCTCGCGGTGGACGCCGTCAGTGGTCTGCATTTCTGGCGCTGCTCTGTGATAAGCAGTATCTTGGCCATTCGCTGTTTGATTCGGAACCTGGCCATACGAGGCACTCCCCGGAGACCATTGTTTCCATTTTTGCTTGAGGTATTTCCCCGGAAGGTATTTCGGCTCGTAATGACGTTGGCGGAGATGCCGGGATAGAAAGAAGGCGCTCACACCGATCGCAATCGCGAATATGATGGACACAGCAGACTAGACAAGAATAAGAGTCAGGAGGGGGAAATGCGGAGTCCTGCGGAAGTACATGTACATACGATGATGAATATCTTGTCCTTATTCGCTTGCTTCTCTTGACGTTTCTGTGGAATGTACATTATGTCGGACCATCAGCTCGGCCTCGAGATGGAAGGCATGGAATAAAATCCCCGGATTTCGAATTTCGAAAGGAATGAGAGAAGGGGCAACGTCCAGCCACCTTGCGACCAAGCTTCCAGGCTGCTATTATTATACGCCAAGAACGAAAACGCTGGCGTGGCCCCAGGTGGAGGCTGGGAGCGTCACAACTAATTCTCTCCTTCAATCAAATTGATTGACCATCCGATTGATTATCACTGGGTTTGGCCTGGGAAAAACTGCCGATCTTGGCTTCCATGGCAAATTTAATCAATCCGTCAGTTCTGAACCATTTCCCCTGCCTCTTCTTTTTTTTTCTCTGCACGGAGGAGTGGATACTCGGGGACGCCATTGCGACCCTTAATAAAAATCCCAATCTCAAATCATTCTAATATTGACTTCATTATTGACTTCGCATCGTGGGAGACTGCACGAGTCCCTGTACAGCAAGGGCTTGAGGTGACGGTCAAAAATAGACCGCTTCCCTTGCGTTGACAGCTTCCAATCTCGTTCTTACAAAGTAGGGCGTGATGATGAGATCTTGCTTCTGAATATTGGCCAGTCCCTCTCCACAATGCAAAGTCAAATTCGCCAATCTCGGCCCGCACCGATGCGAATGAAGCTCAAGATTGAAACATTGTCTCCCTTTCCTCCCTGCCGTTTCGGATCCCCCCCTTTCTTTTAAGGACTTCAATAGAGCTAGTTAGATATGCCTGACAATAACTACTCCCTACCAGAGGCTCGGTTATCTTCCAACCCAACGTGCTTTTCTTGGAACTATGGACTTATGATTCCAACGGTCTTCTTGCAAGTTCTGGGTGCAGAGCTGAGTACAGTGTCTCAATCCACGAGAACTGCTGTGATGCCAGTCCTTCCAACACTGTCTCGGGCATATAGCTGTGGGACCCCACTAATTGCGATAACTCCCGTGCGCCCCTTGATGTTTTTCTTTTTCTCCTTGTGGACTGAACGCCGCTTTCCTTGTGTGGAATGGCTTAGCCGAATACGCGACATTAGGAAAGATGAAAATGATCGACAGACCTCGGGATCCCTCATACTAGGAGTACATTATAGATATAGCGGGGATATCTAGTCGCCGAGGAAGCCTCAATCTGACATGGCATGATGCACGGAATAAATGGCTGCCCACTAGCATCGACGTTAGTACCCAGTAGGACCCGCATTATACGCACAAGTCTGCTTACTCGGGCGATTGTCAATGCCCACGCCTCTCGAGCACTTCCTCGGTTGTTCCGATAGCGCGTATTTGTCAAGTTATCATGGGGAGCTAAGACCTTAAGCTGAGGAAATTTGAAACAGGAGGTGGCTTTAAGATATACGCAATACATCAGCGACATACAATAATAGAACTATACGATCCATGACAAGGGGTTGACAGGGCGAAGTGTCCATGCCCGATACTGATTCATTGGATCAGTGGTCTCCCTCGGCATCTCATTGGGGTGCAAGGCAACATACTTAATAGCCGCTGAGGCGCAGCAAATGATAGTGAGCCCGGCGGATAGACCAGGATGCCGGGGGCTAGGAGAACCCCGGGCATTCAAGGGCTAATGACTTTTTACATGTCTAAAAGATACTGGTCAAAGATAATTGAATGGTTTCCAATATCGACATCTAGTCATCCTTTGTGTAGTCATCCTTTGTTAAGATAGATTATGTTATTCGTCAGTCCAAGCTCGGATCGCTCGGTCGTGACTTCGTGTTGATTGGCATTCGATAGGCGTAAATTTGTCTCCTACGTAGATGATGTTGAATGGTCCCCAAGATTTGTCATGCGTGCTCAGAAATTGCTAGTTACACGCTGTTTACGTATATTTTCTGACATCTTTCCCTAGTCTGAGGCTGGGATGTGCAACACCATGTCAAACTTCAAGTCAGCGAGCATTTACAGAGGGAGAATCTATCATATCAAGAAAAATAGGTCAGTTGACGTAGAGACCTAATAGCTCTTGGGTTACCCAAAATTACGAATTGCCCTTCTTTAGTAGTGATATAGTCCTATAGGAAGGGAGGACCGGGGTTTTTGAATGATAATGGCTTCAGTGTGATTATACTATATGCATGTACTTACATGGATACATAGAGGATCACACTTACTCCATGATACGATTTCGATTTCTGAGTTAACACTCAGTTGATCATCGTTGTACGGCGACGAACTTTGACAGACCGCCACTTCTGGATTCTGGACAAGGTTTCAGATACTACATGCCCAATCGGGTGTCCAAGGCATCTCTTTTGAAGGCTAATCTTGTAGGTCATCAATCTCGGAGGAAACCCACCAATCTATTGGGGCAGTGTAGAATGAATACATCTGGAGGCGATTATGAAAATTTAAAATATATATCTGCAAACAGCATCCTTTTCTGGCAGTCCTCCATTTTCCTATCAACTGAAATATATTTGAGACAATACACCACGAACAAAAAACACAGGGTCTATATTTCATTCTCTTAATCCATCTCGAATATCTGACAGTGACATGTGATTAATGTTGGAGGCCGGTGGAAGTGCACCGGATCTTTGACAAATACTTTGTAAAGGGAGTAGCCCGAAATGCACTAGATAGGATTAATCAACTCTTAGCAATGCTGGGGACTTGATGAAGATGGCCTCATAGTTCAGATAAACCTTAGAAAGAAAATTTGTAGGTTCCAAGGCGTTTAACACGATCTGAACAATGTGCTCCCTGAACAGCAATGGCATGATCGGCCAGCATAAAAATGCACTTGCTTTCAGCCATTCTAGGATGACCCAAGTATATCAAAAGCACATGGTATAATTCAAGCCATTTGACCTCTCTGAGAGGGGATAGAGGGGGACTTCATGGTTCCTGGCCATCTCGGAGTATTCGAACGTTTGGTTGCCGCGTGATATCCTAGCAATTCACTTTTTTTATCAAGGGAATATCTTCGCAAGCACTCATCTCTCAGACTGACACACTGTAAGTAAAATTGTGTGAAATAAGCGTGTGGGCGTCTGTTGTGCATCCTAAGGTTCTTCAGCCTCAGGACTCGAGTCTTAAAGTGCTGTATGATCTCCGAACAGGCAAACAGCGAAGTTGAAGTTGTGCGAAATCTTAATCATGTCTGTCTCGTGCCAAACATGAATGTATATCCCGGGGTGACGTTGGCTCTTGGTTGTGCTGGAATGGCCTCACCCTGACCCAATCCAATGCTCAAATAGTTCTGCTGACCACGGCGATTTTCAAGGATATTCAAAAGTTATCTTGTATGAAGACAGTATACCTTATTCTTCCTTTCTTCAGATGCGAAAGCACTTGCATTACGTTTGCTTCATAGTTGACCCTTTCCCCAAGCGGCCAAGATCGACAGGGAGTGAGATCACCTGGAAATAAGGCATGATCGTGCCGTTCCGCTGTGGGCTAAATCAGTGTTGATATAGCCTGAAGCCGGTATTGACCTTCGCAATATACATAGTCTGCTCTTGACAGCGATCGACATGTTCATGATCTAAAACAGGTAGCCGGACCAATGGGGATAAGCCCGCTGTCCCCGGGAAACCAAGTTGAGGTCATCGCCATGCGACATCACAGGGTCCTGTCACCATACCCAACCTGATGCCACGAGTTTGATACCTTAGTCTGACAAGTTCAGCGGTGGGATATATTATGGACCTTGCTGTAGGAGAAATTCGATATTCCTGAACCCCTCATCGGCAGCCTTGTGGATCTCGAGACGGCCTTCTTATTGGGCTTTTGAACCAATCATTTCAAGAACACCCTCTGTTTTCCTCTTCAACCAACTAGAGGCGATAACTCACATCGCCCAAAATGGCAACACTGAACTTTGATTTGAAGAACAATACTGGCTCTAACACGGTCTATGCCTACATCACTGGCCAGGCGCTTGACAATAACAATGCGCTTTTTCTGCTGCAATCCGATGGCAGGACGCCCTATTACCCTACCTCACCACCAACTACCATAACAAACCTGAGCGTCGATTGCGGGATCCCACTAGGTGCACCTGGGAGCATCACGCGAATCACTATTCCGCATCTCGCAGGTGCGCGACTGTGGTTCGCGCAAGACGCGAAGTTGACATTCTACCTGAATCCTGGCCCTGCGCTAGTTGAACCCTCGGTGTCTAACCCATCAGACCCCAACTACAATCTGACATGGGCCTTCTGCGAATTCACCTGGAACAGCGCCCAGCTCTATGCGAACCTTAGCTATGTGGACTTCGTGTCAATGCCCATTGCCATGACGCTAACCAACAAATCCGGAGCCACCCAAACTGTCCAGGGTATGCCGGCCAACGGGCTTGATCAAGTCTGTAACGCTCTCAAGGCACAGAATAGCCAGGATAATGCCGGCTGGGATAAGCTCGTGATCCAGCGAAATGGTGTAAACCTTCGCGCTGTGTCTCCAAACACAGGAAGAACCTTGAACAATTCTTTGTTCAATGGCTACTACGAGAACTATGTCAACCAGGTCTGGTCTTACTATGCAAATAGCACCAACAATCTCTTGATAGTCAACACACAAGCTGATGCTGGCGATGTCACTGCCAAAGTTGCCTCCGATGTGATGTACTTCTCGGTGCCGGGTATCTCTTACTCCAAGCCCTCAACCGGTGACATCTTCAGCAACAGTACTGGTGCCTTCGCGGTTTCTGGAAATGGAACGAAGGATGCTATCACGGCTCGTCTTGCAGCTGCATTCAATCGCTCAACACTGTTGTTGAATGGCAGTCAGCCGAACGGAGAAAATGTCTCCAATTACTATCAGAACCCCGTCACAAATCACTACTCACGCATCTGTCACGCTGTGAGTCTTGATACCCGAGGATACGCATTCCCATATGATGATGTCGCACCTGACGGGGGTGCCGACCAGTCGGGCAGTGTTTATGATGGTAGTCCAAGCCTTTTGACTGTCACTATCGGCGGTGGCTCTAGCAATTCGGTCAAGAATTCTGCTACCGAGGCTAATGCTGTGCCAATTCAACCACCCTCAGCTAATCAACCACCCCCGATCAATCTACAAACCAAGCCGAATGCTACGCCGAATGCAACTAAGCCAAGTCGGTTCCACGAGCTGAAAAGACTTGTGGACAAGTTCTCGCACCGAAAGAGCGATTCTTGATAAGGCTAGGGTTGTCGCGGCACTTTGGGCTATGTTGTTACCTATTTTGAATGATGTTGTATATACGATTTTGATTATTTTGAATTTAGTTGAACTCCGTGAGGCGCGTCAATACAATTTATATGTTGCTATCTCCAGTCACTGGTGCCACAAAAATTGTTAGAAAGATGTCCTGCATCATGCCAACGAGAGAAAAAAAAGTCCCTATGTTGATTCACCAGTATGCTTTTTGATATAAGCTACCATCTCATCCGGCGAGACCAACCAAGGCGTGTGTCCCGCCTTGATATTTTCAGTTTCAATCTGTGCCCCCTTCCGCCGCGCCCTTTCCACTAGCGCCCGTTGAACAGGGTATGGAATCGCATAATCCATCTCCGCCAGAAGATAAGCGGAGGGAATATTCAGATACGCCATACTGGTAGCAGGTGCATTCGTAGTCGCCCAAGAATGCGGCTTGAGAAGCTTGACCCATTCCGCGCCATCAGGAACATCCCCGAAGAAAAGTGGGAGCGGATCACTGGGGAACACAGTCCCATTCGCCTCCTGTTGAAATTTGTCAGTGATTTATACTCCAAAGACTCGTAGAAATTGCAAGCAAAGGACAAGCGAGATACTTACATCGCGCACATACCATGGCGGGGGCATCCCACCAAATGCGCCGATCAGACCCTCGCCAATATTAGGCAGGATGGCAGAGAGGAATATCAATTTCGAAACACCGCCCTTCTGGCCGGCTGTTTCGCGCTCTGACTTGCTTAGCTCGTCTAACGCGCTGCTTACAGGTACCCCGGCCCAACTGTGCGCGATGATGATGATGTCATGGCCAGCATCTGCCTCATTTTGAGCGATGGATCGCACAGCCTCGATATCTGGCTGGAGGTCGGTGACTGAGCTGGCTTGCTCAACAGAGGGGAACACGACAGTGTGGCAGCTGTAGTCGGTGAGCCGCTCGATGATTGGGCTAAAAATAGAGGCAGGGTACCACGCGCCCGGCGCGAAAATTAGAGTCGGCTTTGGCATTCTTGTCCTAATTCACTTGAAAGATGCAGAGATCAATGGATGTTGTGGCGTTTTCTCCGTCAGAGTGTGGTGTTCTAGGGGATTATCACTGTGCCAAGAAAGTCCGCACTGAGTATTTGAATCTTCGAAGCTGAATTTTTTACGCGATTTCCAACGCTGGCACCCTTCTATAGTAGCAATCTACACTGAGAGGAACTGATTCTATTGTTGCATTTAAGTGGAATGATATTGATCTGTAATCACAGGAAAAGAGCGCAGGGAAATGAAGATGCGCGTAAATAGCGATGAAAACAATTTGATCAGGCGCCGACTTCTTCAGGGTCACTGAGTAAAGCATATAGCTTCCCATCAGTTCTTTTTGATAGGACCCGATATGGCCCATCTTCAACAACATTCCCCTGATCCAGAACAACGACATGATTTGCGATCTCGATCATCTCCTTTGCGTGCGTGATAATAATGACAGTAAGCCCTTTGCGCTCGACAACCAATCGTTGCACCGTCTGACGCACAATCTCGGCACCAGCAGGGTCGAGACTGGATGTAGCTTCGTCAAGAATGAGTATCTGAGGTCGACGCAGAAGAGCTCGCGCAATTACCACGCGCTGTTTTTGACCACCTGAAAGCCCGACGCCGCCATCTCCAATCACAGTGTTGTAACCACGGGGAAGGGACGAGATAAAGTCATCAATACCGGCCTCTTGGGCGGCTGTGCGAACACTGTAAGATGTTGCCAGTGGTGAGTACTGATCGAGGCCGTAACTGATGTTGTCATGGATAGTCCCCGGGAAGATCGTGGGCTGTTGCGATACAATGGACATCTGTGAGCGTAGAGTTGGCACATGCAGACGGAGGATATCAGCACCGCCGAGTGATACAGTTGGTTGGCCAGTTTCGGAGATCGGGGCTTCGTAAAGTGCTAGTAGCAGCGACGCTATTGTGGATTTCCCTGACCCAGATCGTCCCACGAGCGCTGTGCACGAGTTTCGCGGGATTGAAATGGAGACCATTTTCAGCACTGCTGTTTTTGGTCGCGAGGGATATTGGAAGTTCACGTTGGTGAGTTTGATCGGCGTGAGATTTGAAACAGTGAGGCTTCCACGATGCTCATGGGATGCATTTTGCGGGAGTCTCGCGAGCCGGATGAGATTCGTCGCTATCTCGCGAGAGGTGTTAATTTGGGGAACTATATGTAAGTCAATAGGGTATCTTTAATGGTCTCGGGGAGGTACAAACTCCATGATAGAATCTGGGCCGCATATCCAATACTGAAAAGGAGCATTGAGAAGACCATCATCACATCGTTCACCTTGAACTCCCGAGATGCTGCTAGCACGGCTCCATAATAGAAGATCAGAGCTATTCAGGTTAGCCAAAGAATACCATACAAGCCAGGAATTGGGGCTCTTACCGGTTGAAAATATGACAGTTGATTCCACCATGCCGAACAGCATGCCTGCATACATGGCTCGTTTCAAACCCAGAAACAAGCACCTCGCGATTGCATTGGCCTGTTTGCGATGGAAATGGCCTTCCAGTGTGAGTGTTCTCACGGTCCGGATCTCCGAAAAAGTCTCAGTAAAGATATCGGCAGCGACATTGTTCGCATTGCTGCATTTCCTTTCCCATAATCCGTTTGTTCCCTCGAAGCCCCTGGTAATCACGTAGATCACCGGTCCACATGAAAGAGCGACCAGTGTCAGTTTCCAGCAAACAATCAAGCTCCATATAATCGCCATGATGGTGATTGCAGCAGCAACGACAACAAGCCCAGCGAAACGGCCGAGCAAGTTCCGCATGTCTTCTCCATTCTGATCTAGCGATGATGTGAGTCTTAGTGACCCATTGCCATCCTTCTCGAACCATGCTCGCGGTTGATCAAGGATTCGTTGGAAAGCATTCTTCCTGAAGCAATCCATCCAGGCCTCAGCGCAAAGTTCTAAGAAATAATGCATAAAAAAGGAAGCAAGGCCGTCCCCGAATGATACTCCTAAAACAGCTAATGACCATGTCATCGTCAAGTTGTCACTATTGGATCCAGCATAGAATGTCCCAAATAGCTGTGACAAACAGTAGGAGAATACCGGCGTTGCGCTTGCATGGACGAGAGCGGCTACAAACCCGAAGAGAAGAATGATTCGTTGCCGCAGTGTCAAAGTCGAGAGAATCGTGCCCATGATCTGGGAGATCGGTGTCATCGCTTCTTCGTGCGTGTGCTGCTTTTTCGATATCTTTCGACGGCGATGGGATCTGCGGTTGGGCTTTGTGCCTGATGGAGCTTCCACTTTGTGTTGATGAGGCCTTGGGACCTTCTTCGAGCCAGGACCAGCAATCTGAACTAGTTCAACTTCTTCCGCGGAGAATTCAATAGTCGTATCTTTCAAGGCTTTGCGCTGAGCTGGTATTTCAGCCATGAAAGACGCGCGTTGGCTCCAGTCACGCGATGACGATCTAGAGAATTCCCTGTTGGTGACAAAGTACTCTGAATTTCGTCTCGAAGTCAAGTCCAGCGAACCAGAACGGAGTCCTGGCGGGATATGGCCATGCGCCCATGATGTTCGGGCACGACGATGTCCAAGTGAAGCCATTGGAGCTCGTAAGCTTTCCAGGCTATCCGACGATGAATTGTTCCATGCAGTATCCATATCATCCAGCGCTCTCTTCTGTTTAGACTTGGTATCCAGGTCGCCCCTGGATTTTGCAGGGAAATATTTTTCGCACCCTTCACTGGCCTCAACTAAATGTCTGTAGCCTGATTTCACAATCGAGCCCTGTTCGAGAATGTACAAGAAGTCCTGTTCCTGTATCTGCGACATGTCATGAGTTATGATAATGGTAGTCTTTCCTTTTCGCCATTCACGAATCGCTTTGATCACGGCAACCCGGTTTGTATGATCAAGAGCACTAGTGGGTTCGTCCAAGATTAGGATTGGGGTGTCGCGTAACTTGGCTCTGGCAATTGCAACTCGCTGCCTTTGACCACCACTCAAAAAGCTTCCACCTGGCCCTGCGGAAGTGTGGACACCCTTTGGGAGGCCAGCGATTGTATTTTCCAGCATAGCTAATTCAATGGGGCCTTTGACGTCCTCCTGTGTCACAGTTTCATATTCCTGGCGACCGAAGGCGATATTTGTTATAATAGACTCGTTGAAGAGAACGCTCTTTTGCTCTAACAGGGTGATGTTGTTCCGGATCCATTTGATATCAAGTTCTTGCATTGGATTGCCGTCAATCAAAATTTCACCTGAGGTCGGCAAGTAGAATCGCATGAGCAATTGGCTGAGGGTACTCTTGCCAGATCCGCTTTTCCCAATCACAAATGTTGTTTCTCCGGCAGGAAAGAAAAAGCTTGACGGATTGAGGACACATTGATCAGGTTGACTCGGGTATGAAAATGATACCTTTGGGAATCATCGTTAGTAACAAAACCCACGCATCAATAGATAAGTGACTAACATTTCTGACTTCAATATCACCCTCACAGTGCTCGGGATAACGGTAGCCCTTGATTTCGCTATTGACGTTGTCTTTTCCGCGGCTCTGGATGATAGCTTTGAGGGCTACACCGGCGACCTTCCCCTTTTCCATAACGATCATCTGCGGTAGGACCTGCTCGATTGACTGGGCTGCGGTCAAGCAAGCCCAAAAGGTTCTAAGGACTTCTCCCGACGTAAGCCTGCCAGTACGAGCAAGCGAGCTGCCATACCAAAATCCTTGAACGAACATCGCAAACATCATCCACCGGATGAATGCAATTTGCAAAGCATTCAAGCGCGCTTGTCGAAGGTAGTATGTGGCTGATCTCTCAATGCGCTCTGCGAAGTTCCGGTGCTCCAAGCTCTGTCCATTCAGGCATTTGACCGTATCGATATTGGTGATTGCATTATTGGCTATCTTCGAAGCCTCCGTAAGCTCAGTCTGCTGTGCCGTGATATTGAACTTCATTCGAGAAGAAAGGAATCCGATGATAGCGGAGAAGATGGGGATACCCGCAAGAGTTACCAGGGAAAGACTCCATGATGTATAGAATCCTAACCCTAGTGAAGCCAGTGAGCGGCACGAGTATTGTAGCACAAGGCCTAGTGGCTGTGAAGTAGCCAGTTGCATCTCATGGATGTATCTGGAAACGATGTTTAGCGGGAGTTCTTTACAAATTCAATGAACACCCACGCTTGAATCCCTGACAACAAAGCCCCCGAGCCTTCGCTTTGGGCCTCGAACCATTCGACATCGCGCTTCAGTAATTCCAGAAATACGTGGCTTCGAATATTGGACGCTTGCATTTCTCCAAATGCGACAAAGAGCGCATAGTATGCACCGTTCAAAAACCAACCAGCCGCTCCCAGCCCTATCATGCCGAAACAATTTGTTATAATTTTGCTGCGAAGTTCTTGGGCATCGGTCTTTTGAGCACCGAAAGAATTAAATGAATCGAATACATTGCCAAGGAAGACTGCAAGCGCAGGCGTAACACAGCTCGCGACTACGGCGAAGATAGCCCCGAGTATGAGAGTCGGAATATGTCTTTGCGTGGTGAATGCAAATAAGGATTTCCAGCCTGGATTTATCGCAGGAGGCTTTTCTTCTTTAGCGTTGGTTTGGTTAAAAGTTTTGCGTTTGGGCAGCATTTTTCTGACGCCGGACTCGAAAGTCACATTGAAGACCTGGTGTAATTCGCGGAGATTTTCCGTGGCATGCTATAGCGGCATAGCGACAGGACTGTAGAAGAAGATACAGATCGACATGATGGAGCCATCATGATCGAGTTCATTTTGTTTGGCGACAACAATCCATAAGAAGAACAATACTAAGAAATTGCCGAATGAGGTGACATTGAACGGGGGAGGGCGAGAACAAAGAAAATGATGCTCCGACATTGTTGCCACATGTGAGATAGGGCACCATTCATAAAGCACTTCGTCCAAAGAAGGACATATTCTCTACATGTAAATATGATTCTTGACTGACCACAAGCGGTAGACTGACTGAATGTGGGATGTGCAAGGGCAATCCGCCAAAATTAGCTAACAGGCATAGAACCTAAATATTTGTCCGATGTAATGGAAAAAGGACCAATGAAGAGAACATTTTATTCGGGGTATATTTCGGACCCAATATCCAAAGGCTGTGCAAGTTTCGGTGAACAGCTAATCTACTTTGGGTTGCGACTGATGGTTGGTAAATCAAAACCAAATGTCTATAGGTTATGTCCACCTTCACTCGTAATAATCGGCCTCAAACTATGATACTGCAAAGCATTGCAATCAGTATCCCAGTCTCAAGGTCGTTCACCCGCGCCACAATGAAACAGGCCAATGCCGTCGGCCAAATCAGCCCGGATGTGGAACTGTCTTCGATTTCAAGAACAGCAGCTATGAGTCGTGTTTTGTAATCAAGAGCTGGCCTTCTGTGCCTTCTCGTAAATCCAATCGTTCAGACCGGCGCGGTTTCTATGAAACATCATTAATTTCTATGCAAGACTCGCTCAACTTCGTTGGGAACTCACCGGGCAATCTCGACGGCATAGAACTGCATGCGCACACCGAAAATGGTGGTATCTTGGTCATACTCGGCGTCTGCGCGGGTACGGATGATTGTGCCAAAGTTGTAGTCGTCAATCTTCTGCCACTTCATCATCCAGTTGCGCCACTTCTCCTTGCCGGCCTTGCTCTTCATGTCATCCTCAATAAGGGTTCCGGCAGGGTCGAAATCGGGGAATGCCTCCATGAAAGATTCATAGATCTCGTTGTCCTGCTTGGTCAAGCGCAGCTGGGAGCCCTTGACCTTCTCCAAAATAGCCCAGTATGTCATGAGATGTTCAACCGCTGTTTGGTTCGGAAATGTCAATATGCTGAGCTATTTCGAAGGTTTTGTTATCATCTTAATCGACAGGCGACTGACCTTTGACGGCGAACTGCTTCTCCATCTGTTGCGATTGTCAGCGATAAAGGTTCTTCGGTTGTTTTAAGCTTATGATTTCGGGGTCGTACATCTTCCAGGTTCTCTGCCTCCTCGGGGTTGAATGGCTTCGACATTTTGACGGTTGATTTCAAAGTAAATGCTTTAGAATATTTAGCAAATGGTGATATAACGAGCGGGGAGAAAGTCAAGTGGGAATGCCCCGCGCATAATTTTTTTGACGGGCGGAGAGCAGCTGCATGTGCACTCCGCCTTGCATAACGTCATTCCGCCCTGGGCCCGCAGGTAATGAATGAATTTACTCCCAACGCGTGTCAACAAAGATGTACAGACTATATCTACATCAAGACATTGGATATACTTCATCATGTCACAAACTCATAGCTTCAAACATTGGGCTACAGGGAAACAGTTATCTGGCTCATCAACTCCTCACAACAACATCTATACGGCATCTCCACGGCATCTATTTACCAAATTGTATAACTCTATTGTTGCATAGTTGGACCAAATGTGAAATTTGCCCTAGAAGATTCTTGAATAAACCGCCTGTCTGAATTACAAAGACAGATCTTGGGAATTATGTTTAGTCACTGTCAGAATCGTCCGGAAGTTCCTCGAACCTTCCTTCGTGGAGGGCCTGAGTCACTGGATTCTCAACATTGAGAAGACCATTTGCTTTAGCTCTGTGAAAATCTGCATTAGCATTGGCTTGATATAGCCCATTGATGAGACACTAACCTCTCGAATAACACGAAAAGTCTCTCTGCCTCACGCTCCTTCTCCTCCTTGGTCATAGGCGGACCAGAATCTTGTGGCTCAGCGGCCCATCTTTGTCCAGTAATCGGGTTTCGGGCAGCAGAAGGGTCTTCGTTGACTGAATATGTTTCACGCGCGCTCTGTGGCATCTCAATTCCTCGCGCTGCCAGGAAACCAGCAGCGAAACCATAGCCGATATTCTTGGTCAGGGTTTCCGCATCCTTACCCGAGAGCACAAACATCAACTCGGAAATGGTAACTTTGAGGTTTGCAAAGTGCGTCGTCGAGAGCTTGAGCAGTTTCGAAGGAAGTGTGTCGGACTGCCCAATTGGCAAAGTGCGGTCTTTGTCCTCCGGCAGAAGCAGCTCTTGCATATGCCTGGATGGTCCATCAGGCGCCACCTCGTAGATAGCAATGAGTGAATATAGTAATGGAACTGCCTTTGCCTCAAGTTCCTCGGTGCTATACGCGGAAATAGCCTGGTTCAAAATATTGACCAACCTATCCACGTTGCAATTCCGGTCGAATGTCGGGAATAGAGGGCTGCTCTCAAAGATCTTGCTTTTCTTTCCCTCCAGGTCGAGAATAGATAAGGCATTTAGCAAACAGCCAATAAGCCCATCTAGGGGCTTCGCGGGGATATCAATACGACATAATAATTTCAGGATGTGAGGAATTGAAGGGGAGAAGTCAGAAGCGAGATCTGGAAACATCTTCGAGATGTTATATATCAGTTTGAGGGTATCTGTCAATGCCAGTGCGTCCATTTGGGTCAATGGTTCTCGGTCAGACTTGGGAAATTGCTTCGCATGGCGGGCCAGTTGCTATATTTGTGAGTAAATCTGATAAGCTCTGGGGTTGGGTGATAACTCACATAGTTGACGTTGTCTCCGAGCGCATGATGCTTGATCAAGTTCTCAAAGTCCATCGTGGTATCATAAGTCGCGTAGAACAAGATCCGACTTGTAACCATCTCATCTTCTGATTCATCGGTCTACAGTATCATCAGTCCCAGTACCAACCCTTCATCTGCGTTTAGAGTACCTTGAGCTTTTCTGCGAGCTTTGCACCGTAACCCGAGTCTACAAAAGTCTGGCGCATTTTGGGATCAAGCAAAAGTGCATTTGCAACACAGCGCAAAGCCGCTCGCCGGATGTCGGGAGTCTCTCCTTCAACGCCATAGCGCACCAAGATATTTATGCCCTAGAAACCATCAAAATCGATCGTACTTCTCGGCGGGGAGCTTCGTCTGTTGTGCTCATACATTCTGTGAATAGATTGGCTCTGCGTTGGTAGGGTTCGTGCCGTGCTGTCGGAGTTGGAGGAGAGTTTGGACCTTTTCTGTTTGGTAGGAATTAGACTTAGCCCGTAAGAAGGAGTGCTATATCCGACATACCTGGTGTCGAGAGGGTATTCTCTTGTAGATCTTTTTCAAGAGACTTGAGCAGCTGCGTCACTTCCTGCAGTTTCGCTATGGGTTCAAATCTGATCAGCCAATCTGCTAGCTGAATATGACCTTCCAGACCCTCCGGACGTACCAGGTCCTGACATCTGAAGAAACGACATGCTGAACTGAGCTCGGGCCGACTCGAATATTCCGAGTACGTAGGTTTACTGCGGGCTGTGGGCTGCCGGAATGGTGTCACTGAGGTCTCATGCGAAATCAAATCTCCGTCGGAGCCTAGAATCAGGAACACAGCACGGCTGGACCAGCTATCTGGCAGACAAACATCAACAAAGGAATCGAGAAAAGGAGAGAGAGTGACGCGGGGAACTCAGGCGCGAATCGTCATTAATTATTTAGTAGCACCCCACTCAAAGCTCCTTAGGGATCTTTCCCCATCTACAACATACGAAAATGGCTATACCAAGTTAGATATCGCTACTCCGTAGAACTCATAATATTTCAATTAAACACCAGACTTTCTAGTGTCCATGAATTATGCCAAATTACTCATTTTATCTGGAACTTTGTACATATATCCCTTGATCTGCCTCAATAATGTGGCATTCGGCAGTACCAGTGGGAAATCACAGAACGCCGAAACCAAACATCAAGAGAAACAAGGCAGAGATCCATATCGAGCTCTATTACTCCGTATGCGACCGCAATTCCTATCAAACCCCATAAAAGGTCCCGTGTATGGATGCCTCGTCGCCTCAGGCGGTGACACTTTACGCGCATCGCGGCGCGTCGGAAACCTGAACTTAGTTTTCTCGGCTTTCTTTAAGGTGGCTTCTTGATTCTTCAATTCAACAGATCAACAGATCATGGACAGGGCTTGAACGGCGTCCCTTTCAGCAATGATCTTTGACTCTTGTTTCGTTCTCTTCTTCTCACTTATAGTCTGAACCATGGTGGAGATTCTCTCTGCTCGTCCGCCTACACCCCCAAGGACAGCTTCACGCATTGCGATTGATGCGAACACCGAGTCACCGCTGTCCGTTCAAACACCTAAAGAACCGTCATTCTCAGCCCTGGAAATTGGAGGAACTGGACCCTCTAGCCGCAGCTCTAAGAAAGTGAATTTCTCGCCATGGCCCAAATACATCAAACCACCGACCTTTGCTAGTGCCATGAAAGCGGCTCCGGACCCCAAGATTATCCCTTCATCCACAGATCCAAAGCCCACGAAATCGATTTTGAAAGCAACCCAGTCGCCAATCCCGGTTTGGTCGCCCAATGTCGATACTTTCACCACCGAATCGCTTGCCATGCTGCTCGAATCCGTAATCCAACAGCTGGCAGGTGAGTCCATGAGCGCCCGGCTCGATGCCTATATGCAATTCTTTGGTGCCCTGCGAACGTACGATGGACTTCCAGCCGGCCAAGAGATTGCGGAAAAATTGAATCTCATCACTGAGTTCATTCAGCGAGATGTGAGCCGGGAATTGTCAAACGGACCGCCTCTTGAAATCAATCTTGTCAACCAAGCTCTCAAACTGTCAGCTGCGTTCGTTTGGCATCCGCAGATTTCAACGCAATTGTCGGAAGAATTCAAAACTTTTTTGGTCGATCATTCGATCACTTGCCTTCAAGAGGCTAAGGCCCCTAAATCTGTCTTGACGCACTACATGTCCATTTTGTCTACTCAGAACTTTGGACCTAAGGTTATGACTAGTGCACGAATCAGTCGTCTTCTGACGGTAATGCAAGATATCGCTAAAACCATCAGCGGCAATGCAATTGTTTCGCATCGATTGAACATCTATCAACGTCTGTTGGGCCAAGCCAAGACCGGTTTCATCTCGCAAGCAAACTTGTGGATTGAACACCTCATATTTGGGTTGCTTCATCATTTGAAGGACACCAGGTCAAAAGCGATCACTCTAGGCTTCCAGGTGGCCACCGAAGCTGGTCCAAATTCAATTCTGTCCAAAAACCTTCGGGATCTCTTCGATCGACCTCTTGACCACGATCGGAAACTTGTGACAGAGGTGCGTGAACGTATGACTCGCATGATGCCAACAATAGATAGTGGTGTACATGTTCCGCAGATTTGGAGTATCATCGTTCTTCTACTCCGGAGCAAACGATGTAATTTGGAGCAGTGGGACCATTTCAAGGAATGGGTTTTAGTGCTCCAGAAGTGCTTCAATTGCAGCGAAGCGACAATCAAAGCACAGGCAATCGTTGGATGGAATCGATTTGTCTTTGCTGTCAGTCCCAACGAATCAACAAGTCGATCTCTATTGAAGATGCTAGGCAAACCAGTACTCTCCCAATTCGACCGCAAGAAGACAGACAAGTCAGGCTTACCACCTACTCCACTTGCTTTGACAAGTTATCACAATCTACTGTACTACACTTTCCGCCCTTCAGCTTCTTCTCAGCATTTGGACATCATATGGGAGGAATATGTGCTCAATCCGTCTTTGGGTATCTTTTCATCAGCCCCGGCTCTTAGTGAGTGCCTCTCACGCATATTGACCAACTTGCTGTGGAGCCCGCAGGCAAAAATTTGGACGGAAAATCGAATCAACCAAACCGCCAGGATAGAAGCAGAGGAACTCCCTGCACTCGATAGCAAATGGGTTCGATCGAGGATCACTTCCATTCTTATTGTGTTTGAGCACCTTTTCAAGGCTTCAGTTTGGGTTCATAAGGCGACCCGCAACTCGCACATTGCGTTAGCCTGGAACAGTCTCTCCAGCGCTCTTTCGCTTGCCTCCAGCAAAGAGATCACTCCTTCCGTGGAATCTACCCAAGCTATTGCTAGTGTTTGGGGACTGTTGCATCGGCTCTGGATCGCAGGGCCATCTTCTCTAAACACCGACAGTACGGACGTCTTTTTCGAGCGATTCCAATTCTTATCTACGACAATGATTGGTTCGCTTGGAGGAATTCCCTTCAGCGAAAAGCTTCTCTTGCGAAATACGGATGAATCCGCAAATATTGCAGTGAATGCACATCGAAATACCGCGACGGAAAGCCCTCTACTTCACCTCCTCAGAATACTTAGTTGCAGTGCAGGAACAATCTCCCCAACCCAACCCTACGCAAATTTGGTCTTGAGCAACGTCGAAGCAGCATGCAACAGCAAAATTTCTCGTGGATCCCGTCTCGAGCTCTTACATCAATGCGCAGAATTGACCACGACTATAAGTGCAATCCCCCGTGCGCCTCAACTTTCGGAGATGGTCTGGAGTGCCACTGCCCGAGCGGCCGCAAATACTTTGAAATCCTTCCCTATCGAATCTGCCCGTGAACGAGATGGCTCCGTATCTCGTGATTACGAGAATGTTATCAAAATTCTCTCGTTCGGCTTTGCGTTCGGCTCTACCTTCCAAGAGTGGTCGCACCTGCTCGAGTCTTTCGTTCGCGTGGTACGTACAGAAAAAGGGAATCAAGCGATCACCACTATGATTGTGGAACCCATGGCCGAACGCCTAGTGCATCTTCCTTCAGAGGACATCTATCTACCCGCAACCTCACTTCTTGGTCATTCGCTTTCCATTCCTTTTCTCCAAGGCACCGGTCTAGGGATCGATCACGATGGCAGCCAGTCTGTCGGCCATGGTTCTTTCCCTCATCAACTTCTCGAACTCATTGCCAAAACACTCCAACATGCATATGACAAATTTGGGTCATCAAAAGCGCACGGTCTTGCCGATTTCATAGAAGCATTAACTTCTTTTTTGGGGTCAGGAATCCCGCAATTTCAGTGCCAAGTTCTTCAAAGTCTCCAGCTGTCCCTGGGTCTCTGGCTCAAAGACGAAGCTTACAAAATCAATGTTGACCGCGGCGTGGACAGCCGCATTCTGACGGCGTGCCGCGCGCTCTCGTCTGCGACTCTCAATGTTCTGCAGACTTCAGTTGTCCATGACATGTCGTCATTGACACAGTTTGAAAATATTCTCCATTCTGGGTTGCAGTCTTCGCACATGTCAGTAGTCAAAAGATATGTCGAACTTTGGAACTTGACCTTCGGTTCGCAGTCCTTTGTCGCTCCAGACACCATTCTACAAGATGTACAAAATGCCGAGTGCAGAATGCAGAGTGCACCATGGCCTGACCAGGATATCGAGTTGTCATCCCATCCCCTCGGACAAGATGCACTGGATCGGAGATTACATACATCAACCCAGAGCAGCCAGCTTTCATCCCCCGTTATACGTACCGAAAGCGCTGTGGACTCTGGGTTAACTGAACAAGTCAACGAACCCCACTTACCCAGCGCTTTCCAGCAGTCCACGAATGCGGGAGATGGCCCTGGGCTTGCAATGTATCACAAACGTAGAAACCGTCGTGAGATATTTTCAATGATTGAATCCATTCAATCGTCGTCGCCAGCTAGCACTCCACGGAAGCCGAGCTTCAACACTCCTCCCCATCTGCGCAAAGTCGGGGAACCGTTGAATGAAGTTCCTTTAACACCTACCCTTGCACCTACTGAGAATGACGAAGGTTTCATTGGCTCATCTCCCACACCAGGAACCAGAGACCCGACACCGGCCATTCATTCCGATGCCCTCGCATCGAGCCATGCTCCCGTGGAATCGGGAACTGATATTCCCTCCTCCCCGCCTGAGATGCATTCTCAGACCCCAAGCCCTAAGAAAGCTCTCTCGAAAAGCGCACGCCGAAGGGCTGCAAGAGCACGAAAAGCTCTTGCTGCTAATGCCGGAAAGCAGTCTACGGTCAACACCCCAGCTACGTCCCGTCTTGCCACCGAAAATCTTGATATCTCTATGAAAGATGCGCAGGATCACGACAAGCCCGACGCCGATGCTACCCCTCGAGCAGATGAAACGACCCCAAGTCGTCGTCTTCGGTCTGCGCTAGGCAAGAATCCAACTGCAGCAGAACCTTCCCAGGTGCCCCAGGTCTATGCCGATAAAACACCTGTCCAACAGCCGACTCGGAAGAGCAAAGCAAGCTCGAACTCCCGAAAGAAAAGAAAGCAAGATCATCCTAAGCCTACTGTTGATGAACCTCAACAAGCTATGGATGTATCTCCTGACGTTCTTCCGGATAATTTCATGGACTCAAGTGAGGAAACAGAATCGCAAATCGCATCTCAGCTTGGATTGGATCTGGAACTCGCTGTGGATATGGACGATCGAGATAATGAGAAAGAATCGATCCCCATCGAGGAGCCATCTAGCAGGAAGAGAAAGCGGGATGAAGAGGTTCGTTCTGCTAGAACCGATAGGCGCAGGTCGACGAGGCTTTCCACCGCCAGAGATGCAGTTAATGCCACGCCATCGAAGCCCGACGATTCAGATTTGCATCCTGTCGCATCTCAGCATGTATCTCAGGTCTTATCTCAGGCTGTGTCTCCCGCTATGTCATTATCCCCAACTGCTACTCGCCGATCTACCCGCAATTCTCAACGAAAAGAGAGTGAAAAGGCCCTTGCGGAGACCGTGCCTGTGACGCAAACATCCGCCCTCGGCTCTACACAGGATTCCGACACCCCGCGACCTTCCAAACGGTCTCGCAAATCCCTTCGTCCCGAGGACCAATCTGGATCAACTACATCAGCGAGTACTCCTCGAAGCGTGTCGAGGGATACTCGCTCCCGCAAAACTCGGTCTCAGCAACATGCACTTGAGTCTGAATCCCAAGTTTCCAACATTTCATCTCAAACACATACCGAGGTCGATAACTTGTTACCTTATGCCGACCCAAGCATTGTACCTGAGAATGTCACGACGGAAAATGACACTGAGCACCACATTCCTCTCGTTTCTACCGAAGAGGCCTCTGCCAGTCAAACCTCTGAAATCGAGCAGCCCATCGAGCCTGTTATTAAACCAGACATTGAAATGGACCTGGATTCCAACTTCGAACAGCCGCTTGAAGACACAGTCGAGCAAATCCCAAATGTTGCCACTACTGGTACCCAAACCCAAGAAACCCCTCTCGATCACAAATCAGATATCAGCGAGAGAGGAGTTGCCCAATCTCTGAAAGTTCTGTTGGATGAAATGAAACTAACGACATTGGGCCCCAACGCTTTCCGCGAAGTTGACGATCTTCTTTTCAATCTCCGTTGTGAAGCGCAAAATGCATCTGCGCGACACAATACTTAAATTAAGCATAGCGAATGGCGTTTACAGCGAAACCTGTTGGATATCATTTTTTTATATTGGATCCTTACCATCATTATTCCCCACCTGCATCCTATATGTCTTCATTATTTGAAGCGCGGCGCCTACCTTATTGTCATAGGTCTCGTGTCTTTGAATTCTTTTTGTCTTGATGCTTTTTAACTTTTTCCAATCCTCGGGGCTTTCTGCGAGTATACTAAAATCCGAATATTGAACATTATGACCATTGAATATTAAGACAATCGCCATATCAGTATCCTGTTCACATATCCCCTCGATCTCCATGTTTTGTTTCCTGGGTCATGAGCGGTCGCCACCACTGTCAATAAGATTAGGCATTAGCCAGTTGGGAGCTAAACCGGAGCGTATAGTTCCCTTGACTGTCATGATGAGGAAAAGTGCCACTTGTACTAGCTAATATATCAAACCAGTTCACCAACTCAATCGAATCAATATGAGGCGAATTTCCTCCGATCAAGCGTTCAGCAAGCCTATGTACATATCATATTACCTCGAGAAGTCTCCTCGGCACCATGGCTACCCCAGGCACTCAGTATATGATGCACGCCGGCCTCGCAGCTGGCATGTCAGGCACACAGGGAATGCATTCGCCGCATCCTAAAGCCGTGGATCCCTATCTCAGCGACCCTGTGAACATGCTTCCGGCCGACCTGATCCCAAACTCCAAAAGCCGCATTGCTCTCCGGGGTGTGAGTGGCAAGGACGTTCTCATTCCTTACATCGGTATCGGTTCATGGTCATGGGGCGACAAAGCAACCTTCAACTACAATCCAACGCAAGACCTCCCTCGTATTCACGCTGCATGGGCCAAACTCAGGACAGTCGGATTAACCTTCGTGGATACGGCACAATCCTACGGCGACGGCGAAAGCGAGCGAATTTGCGGGACCCTCTTCCATGGCATGCCACGCAACTCCTTTGTGGTTCAGACAAAGTGGCTATCGACGCCTGACAAGACCAACACACTCTTGCAATCCGGCGGACCCAAGTCTAAGCTCCGAGATTCGCTTGTTCGCCTTGGATTGGACTATGGTGATATTTATCTCGTTCATGCGCCTATCCACCCCAGCACGATATCTACCGTCGCTAATGGTATGGCTGAATGTGTGGAATCCGGGATGACGCGTGCGGTTGGGGTTGCTAACTACGACACAAAGGAGATGATCAAGATGGCCGACGAGTTGGCCAAGCACGACGTCCCGCTTTCTGTTTGCCAATGCGAGTATTCGGTCGTCCGACGGTTGCCAGAAGTTAGTGGAATGATTCGAGAATGCAAGAAGCGAAGTATTTGTTTTCAAGGCTTTGCCTCGCTGGCTGGGGGTCGCCTTTCTGGCAAGTATTCGCGCTTCAATGCACCTCCCCGGAGGCGGCGCTTCGGCAGTTATCCCATGCACATGTTGGAGCCCACTATTAATGTCTTAAAGAGTATCGCCGAGGAGCGTCGCGTGTCTGTTCCCGCTGTCGCTTTGAATTATTCGATCAATAAAGGTGTTTTGCCCTTGGTCGGTGTGCGCGATGTCGATCAAGCAGAGCAGGATATGCAGGCCCTCGGATGGCGGCTCAGTGAGGATGAAATGAAGCGGATTGAAGGGGTCAGTCTGCAGGGCAGCAGGTCATCGTTTGTGCAACATGGGTAGGTTATGTGAGATCGAGCCGCGACCGATATATACAACGGTGTACAGTGTAAGTTATTTCAATCGCCGACGCCCATATAAATTTGCTGCCTTTTAACTTGCTTCACTAGATATGTCTTTACTTGAAATTTAATAAATAGTATATTGAATAGGTCATTCTACATATATCGAAGTTTCCAAGTGATTCTTAGACCTCAATTTATGTGAAACAAAATATGTTATGCAGAATGGAGAGCTGTAGCTCAGGTCAAAACAGGCGGGGCCGATAACCTGGGAAGATCCCCCGCCATGACTTCAACGTGAAACACGAGACATCCGCATTCCCCTCTCGACACTCCCAATCCTCTAATTATCTAATTCTCTTTACAGCCATGGACCGATCTAACAAACCCTCTGCCATTGGAGTGGGAGCTTCCCTCCCGCAACCTTCCCTCTCCATCAAGGACAATATTATTGAAGCTTCACTGCCCACCGGCCAGTCAGTGACCGTGCACCTGTACGGCGCAACCGTGACCTCGTGGAAGGCAAATGGCAAAGAGCATCTGTTTGTTAGCGAGAAGGCCCATCTAGATGGCTCCAAGCCGATCCGTGGTGGCATTCCGCTGGTCTTCCCGGTATGTAAACAATTTCTCCGCTTCCTGAGCTACAGCTAACCGCTTTGCTTCGTTGTCTAGGTCTTCGGTCCCCCTCCCCAGAACCACGTTACCTCCCCTCTCCCACAACATGGCTTCGCCCGCAACTCCAACTGGGAGTTCCTGGGCAAGTCCTCTTCGGAAACGCCCGGAAGGGGTAGTGATCAGACCGATCTCACCGTGAAGTTGGATTTCGGACTGTCGCACTCCATGCTGACCGAGGAGTTCCGTCAGGCGTGGCCATATGAGTTCGGTTTGGTCTACAGTGTTACTCTCACAAAGGACTCGTTGGAAACCGCACTCCAGGTTCGCAATGAGGGCAAGCAGAACTTCGAGTTCCAGGTTCTGATGCATACATATCTCAACATCGCGGTATGTTACGGACTCTCGGCATTATGTCCGATCCCTGACTAACCTGGAATTTTATATTAGGACATCTCCGATATCCGTGTCAAGGGCCTCGAATCCAAGACCTACCTTGACAAGACTCTCCAAGGCACCTCTCACACTGAAACCTCCCCCGCATTGGCCATCACCCAAGAGACCGATCGTATTTACCAGAATCTTGAGCCTGCTGTCCCAATTATTGTCGCTTCTGCCAAGGAAGACAAGCCTTTGTTCTCAGTTTCCCGGGAAGCTTTGTCGGACGTTGTGGTCTGGAACCCGTGGATTGAAAAGGCCAAGGGCATGGCCGATTTCGGCCCCGATGAGGCTTACAAGAACATGATCTGTGTGGAGGCTGGCTCAGTATCTGGTTGGCAGACCCTTGAGGCTGGGGAAGCCTGGGAGGGTGGACAGAGCATTCAAGCACGCCTGTGAAGGGGAAATCTCTTGTGCTCTTGTAATCTCTCTTCACGATAGTTATGATGTTAGAAAGCTTACCCCCATTATTCAAACTGGAGACTTACTGATAATGTGACCATGTCTGAGTACGTGACCTTCATTCTCTTGTAGACCTATTTCAAGCCTGTAAATTCTCTTTGGTATACAATCTCTTATTATCGAATTTTAACTAAAGTATAAGTACATGTACATATGGTTGCAATCATCCAGAGATCAACACCAGAAACAACATTTCAACGCCGGCTAATCTTCAGCATTTTGCATGTCCTTTTCTCATTATCGTCAAATGTTTTCCTGCGCCCTAGCAGTGGGTGGACTACCCATGGTGTCAATAAAAGACCGACGGCCCTCTTTTCCCTCTTGAAAAGCAGCCAACCTCTCGGCAGTCTCAAAACTATATTGCGGACCGCGATATTGGCGTCTCCCACGGAAGAACCACCACAATGCAGTAAGAACCATCAAGCCTACGATGATCACACTGGTATAGTTCATGTTCTGAACTGTAACTGGCAACAGGAATGGGAAACAGAAGAAAACAACTGTGACAAAAATATACATCAGCGAAACAAGATTAACCAACATCCCAAGATTTTGTCCCATATAAAATGGCCCGGGAACCATATTGCGACGACCCGACAAAACGTGAGGGAAGATGGCTCCAAAATAGGACAGTGAACTCAGTACAATGAATGACGATATCAGCGCTTGGAACGCCGTCGTGCTGCCGATGTATATACACCCCAGACAAGTGACGAGCGCGCTCATGGCGACTGTTGCACGAACGGGGCACTTTAGTGTTGGGTGGACTTGGGCAAAATAGCTTGCAAAGGGTGTTGCGTTATCTCGTGCTAGACTCCACCACATTCGGCCGCCTGTTACAAATGTTCCAATGAGTGTTGGGAAGGTTGCGAGAAACAGTACTGCGATCAGGCCAATTGCGCCGGCATTGGAGCCTGTTGCTTGTCGATAGATTTCGGCGGTTGGGAAGAAGCCGATGTGACTTGCGAAGACGGCGTCGAGGTCTTGGATGGAGTAGAAGAGGGCGATAAGATAGACAAATGATGTGACAAAGGCTGTGAGCATCTGCAGCATTATGCCCTGAGGAACCTTTGTCTCGGGTTTGGGAACTGAAGATCGAGTTAGTGCGTGGATTCATTTCTATTTTTAAGTATATGTGACCAACCTTCTTCTGATAGATGGCTGATGCAGTCAGGAACTCCCACTGCAAACGCAGCATTCAAGAGACCAGTCATGAAACAGACTCCATCTGACCAGCCGCCTGTGTTGTTATGGTACTCAGTCCAGACCTGTGAACTGCTGGCATGCTTTTTCGGCATCACCGTGAGAACCACCACAGTCGTGACGAGGCCACACATTGACAGAATGAGCGCAATGCGGTTGATGAGCGGAATGAATCGGTTACCCAAGCATACAATGGCGCAACAGGTCCAATTGACGATCTGAAACACAATGAATACTTGCCAGGCATGCCATTCTACGGTTGGATTTCGCAGCAAATACATGGCCACGCCCTCGTTTCCCAACATGGAACTCATTGATGACGCGGACAGCAGCCACGCGCAGGCATTGAGATATCCCGTGAAGAAACCTGCTGCCCGTCCCCGATTGCGGCTCAATACTGATGACCAGTAATATACACCGCCGGCAGAGGGCATAGACGAGGCGAGTTCAGCCAGGGAAGCTGAGATGGTTGTATAAAACACGCTAACCAGGATCAATCCGTACAGCACGGCCATCGGACCGCCATTTTGAAGCGCAGCGACAATTGTACCTCCCGTTGACGCCCAAGAGCTGGGTATCGTTAGCACATAGAATATCAATACGGACAAGTTCTGAACTCCTTACTTGGCGATGACAATTCCCAAACTGGTCAAACTCCATAATCCAAAATTCCGCGGGAGCTCTTGTTTGTGTCCCAGTGCAGATTCCAGTCGTACCTCGTCCATTGCAGTGTCTCTTTTCGGTAACTTCTCACTGTCTTGTGAGGTTTGCCTTGCGAGCACGACCATCTTGCAGTCCGTCATGAGTGGTATCGAACATTCAATGATGGATTGAGCCATACTGAGGAAGAGGGGAAAGGAAAGGAAAAGGGATCTACGCCACCCCACTAGGTTTAACAGAGTGTTCAGGGCGCACAGGAAGAATCAGGCGTGTCGCAACCCCGGGAATGTGAGATGAGATGCACAATCCTACCCTCATGGCCGCCACGTGAATTACATGTGGAAAAATGTCAACGAAGATGACTCGTCTCATTCATCCCGCAAGGGTGTTCACTTTTCCCTGTTTCGTTGTACTCCGTACGGAATACCAAGCTAGGAGTGCTATTGGCACTAGTTCTGCTGTGGTCGGAGAGAGATAAAAATGAGCCTCCGACTAGCTGCGTTTATTCGTTCCTGATTCCACATATTACGGGGTCAGTGTCCCATTAGACTGCACGTAATCATTTCTCTTGTTTTCACCAAAAACACACTTGGCGAGATGCATCGAAGGCTAAGCAAGGGGGTTCGCAACTAGCCCGGGATTGGGGTTGGGCCTCGGGTAGTCCGCCTCTTAACAGGATCTTGCAATGTTACAACATCGTCGCAAAACTTCACACTCTTTCTACTGGAATGCCATATATATATTCTAGTTTTCTATGCTTGGGTACAGGAGTACTTCATATGCTCCTGTACAACATTATTTGCGTGCACCATGCATGCAATCATGATCCCCTTGACGGCCCACATGGCCTTTTCTGATATATCATCTTCAACAGGGCGTCCATTTGTAATATTTCTTACGGATCATGGAGTATTCTAGCAGGTATATGGAATTATTTTGTAGTGTGTCGAGGTAGACCTATAAGCCATGGATTTTCATATAAAAAAATGCATGAATTGATACCTGGTTCCTAATACCTCCCTCCTTTCATGTACTCTGTACATACACCACTACCTATTGTGTGAGCATTAGGTAGTACCCCAGTAGGTATAAATCATCGAGTCACGTAATATCCGATTCATTTTACCCATCCCTTGTTATGAAGCCCCTATCTCCCAGCCTTGCGTTGGATTACCTGTTGCCTGTTCGAAGACGATGAACCCAATTGCCCATCCGGGTCGAGGTATTTGTACGGAATAGATGCCGCGGTCGCTACTGACAAACGTTCTTGGAGGCAGGAATGCTACTATGAATAGATTACCGACCGTCGGGGATGCTCGATCGATTCTAATGACACAATGGCGATCCGATCGGACTTTCCGCCCTTTGAACCTCTCCAATGAGTGCTATGCCGGCCGACATAATTGGTTCCGACCGACCGATCAACAAAATCGCTCGAAATAGCAGTCTCGAGTGCTTCCTAAATCAGTTGAGGATTGGGATTACCAAAATATCAAGTTTGACAAGAAAGCCGAGGGAAATTTGAATCTGCGAGGAACTCCTTGAGAATTCAAATTTTTGAGGGACGAAAACCGGGCAATTTTGAATAGAGTAGAAAAAATGGCCCCAAGTCTAATATCTTGCACTGGACCCTAATTTAGATATCTTACATGCTGAGCGTGAGTGAAGGCTATAGAATGTTGCCAAAATGGATAGGTAAATGTAAGACTGCATTGGGATGGAATGGAACAAGACCACGATGTCTACTCCGTATTCAGATTGATGTTCATCAAGGCACCTGTGAGGTGGACCTTTTGTTATGACATTCGCAATTTCGAGGCTAACGATCAAGCTTGCTTCCGAGTTAGAGGTCCAAGGGAATTGGCGACTAAATATAGTTTCGACCTGTGATGAATGAAATGGAATCTTGCTGACTTCGAGAATCGCCTGACAGAAATGCAGACACAATGATCAAATATAAGTTGTACGAGTTGGTTTCTTGGAAGTGCTATCAATGGATATTTAAAGTTGTCTAGGGATGATCAGCCCATGAGCCCTTTCTTCAGCTCGGATAGCGCGTGAGTTTATTTGCACCATTTCTGAATTATTATTGACACTAGCGTAGATCATGGAGCAAATAAAGGTCTCAGACACCGGGAACCTTCTAATCAGGCCATTTACATTGCTCGTTCGAATCCACTAGGGAATGTGACTTGTCACCCCGCTTGCTTCTGCTCGAGGCCTGGATATCACCAAGCCATCGGCATCGTGCATAGGGAGAACTTTCTCGCCCAAAAAAGCAGTTCGGATCTTTGAAGGTGATGGGCGATATCCATGTCCTGGGTAACACCAATCTCGCTTAACCCATCCCGTTGGAGATATCACGCATAGTGTACTGCGTCGCAACTTGCACAACGTTGGGCATTTAGTCCAAGGCTCGGTGTCACAAATTCCTCTTACCAGCCTCTTGGCATGAGAGGTTAGAGACTTCTAAGACAGAAAGAAAAGGGAATGTGATGCGTTAAACCTTTCCTGCCATGATGATCTACATTCCAAACCCAACTGTCATTGAATGGGCTGGCGCTTCCTGGCAATCCCTTGCGCCTGTGTCCCCATTCCACCTTGCTTGTCAGTGAACCCAACCCCAGCACTGACATTTCACGGGCTTAGACGCATGACGTTGAGCCCTGTCCTCGGTTAACAACATCATAGTCCACCCCCGGGGCTTTGGTTTGGGCCCCTTTTACCGACTTGATGAAGTGCTAGCTTCCATCGGCCCAGTGGCCTATTTTGAATTAGTCTATAGCCTTGCTCAAATAACGGGTAAACAAACCATGGCACCATGTCAAATCTGCAACTGATGTTCCTTATCAGACCTTATTGATAGATTGTTCATGCAGCGCTTATACATGGAAGACTCATACTACCGAGTGCTGAGGATCTGATGTCCGGTTGAGTCCAAAGATCCCTTCATCCGTCTCATAATGGGAAACGAGTCTCCTACTCCCAGACAGCTGTTCACGGAAGCTATAGTCTTCTGGTCTATTGGGCTAGTTCTTTACGTTGGACGAATGTAGGTTATGTATTCATGCATGGAATCAGGGCAATGCTAACGGGAACAAAGTGCGGCTCGAATCATCGCCAATGGATCATTCAAACGTCTATTTGGTATGATTCTGGTGCTTCCTCTTCGAAATTGCTTTTGCTAACATCAGTCACCTAGTGGATGATCATGTCATGACAGCAACCTTTGTAAGGGTCATCATCCAGAACTAGCTCATTGCCGTTAGCTAACGAGAGGAACTCAAAGGCGATCTATACCACCCTTTTAGTGCTGATTCAGATATCCGCACGTTACGCAACAAACCTCATGGACCCGAAAGACTACGATAAAGTCCTTGCCGACCCAAAGCAAGTCAGTGACCGGATATATGGAAGCAAGATTGTCATAGGGTTAGAGCAATGCATGTTGGTCTCGACATGGGGGGTCAAGACATGCATGCTGATGCTCTACTGGCGAATCACTCAGAACCTGAAATCGAACGTTTACATCAAGATTCTATCTGTCTATGTCGCCGTTGGATTTGTTGTCATTCAAGTTACCTATTATGGTGTATACTGTCGTCCATTCTCACAATACTGGGCAATGCCCGTGAAAGACATGCAATGCGCGACATATCAACATTACTCCATAACCCAAGCGGTCTTCAACATCTCCTCCGATGCCGTGATGTTCATTATACCGATCCCTCTTCTTATCAAAGCTCAACTCAAGCGACGCAGAAAGGTTGTCCTTATCGGCGTCATGAGTCTGGGCTTGTTCACCATCATCGCTGCCATCCTCAACAAATACTTCAATTTCGCCTCTCCACTCACAACCACCTACCAAATCTGGTACATCCGAGAAGCCAGCACCGCAATCTATGTCGCCAATCTCATGTGCTGGTGGCCACTACTACGCAAGCTCTTCGGTCTCAAAGCATTCCAGTACAACAGCAACCGCGGCCAGCGGCCCGGACTCCACAACAACCAGAACAAAGAAAGTAGTGGCTACTCCACCAATTCACAGTCCCGTCCATTCGCATTTCCTCGCTCATGGAAGCTACCTTGTCGTCGAGACAAAAACACACCTCGCCAGTACCGTGGCGCCCAGCGCTTGAGCACTGAGCCCATCAACAGGCCAAACACCGGGTTTAAGAGTGATGTACACCATGTTGAACCTATCCCACTTGAGACTTGGACTCAAGGAAACGGAATCAGAATTGATCATTCGACTACCCGCGATCCACTTCACTCTTTGGAGAAGGGCCCGAGGATGCATGGTTTACACCAGGACAGTATAGACTGGGGAAGTGACTATGAAATTCACTTGGGACAAGATCGGCATCCTGGATCATTTTGTTGATATAATATGCGCATGATTTGACCCCCTCCTATTGTACATTCTAGACCGATATTTGACTTGGATTCGTGAAATGCAACTATCCTTGATGTTCGATCTGTTATACCCGGCTTATGTATTTGGAGTGTATTATTACACTCATCCGCATCTCCCATAGCTGTTGATCTCAGTCACGCTCTTCTCTTTTTTAAGTAGAATCCCCGTATTTTACCCCGGATCTACAACTCAACCATGGTTTCATCAATTATAGTCGTCGTTGAGTGTGGTGAAAATCAGTTCAGTAAGCCTCCTCGTCAGATATGCGCCGATAGTCTAGTGGTTAAGACTCCGCTTTCCCATGTCAGAGTTCCTCTCTGATCTTCAAGCGGCAGCCCGGGTTCGAACCCCGGTCGGCGCATTCGTCTTTTGTTTTTTGAATCTTCTAGGCCGAATTAGTTGAACAATAAATCTCGACTCAGGTCTTGTGTTTTGAAAAAAACTCTTAACGCTCTTTATAATACTACTTATTATCTATTTGGTGGTTGTAGTTGCACTTGAGTCGCCAACATCCCGGCAATTAATAGGAGCATTAGATTATGAGCATTGTGCGCTGTTGTTGAGCTTTGCACAGCCCCTAGTCCTATAATGCATGCAATGCTTGGTCGAATCGACGACAGGGGAAGTAAGCAGAAAATATATCCCTTGATCTTCAAGAAAGCCTTGCTTAGAGGAACATGCATACATGTAGATAAACACCTACCTAGGTAGCCATGAAATATCGAGGAGCTGGGTGCTGATCTTGGCAAGCTTCTCAAATATGCAGAAAGATAGTATTCTGAATCATCATTGAAGGTACCTAGCTAGATCTACTACTTTCATAAAGGCTGTTTTTGAAATGACTTTTAGGATGTCCTTTGAGGGGGGTTTGATGTCTTTTCAACCAACTGACCAAATAGCTAGTACATACGGTATAAGAAGAACGCCAGTCCCTCATAGTCCACTTGCTGCGAACCGTAGGCTTGGCTCTGGGGGTTATGCATTGTCTTGGTGCTTGTAGATCTTTATTGCCTCGAAGCTGTGGGCGGTTGCGGTTAACTCGGCAACCTCTCCACACCTTACGCCATGTGGGGGAGAATGGTGTCATTATTTTTTTTCACACCAACAGTTCTTTTTCTCCAAGAATCGCAACTGTCAGGCTGTCAGGCTGCCAGGATAGAGCAAGGTACTCCAAATCTTAAGGATCGGCTGTGTGATACACCCCGGTCTCGCTACACCGCAACAACACTCGCGTGACAGCTTCCCGAAGGTCCTCCGTTGATGGGGGCTTCTCCGCAAACTCAGAATGGCCAAGACCGCCACGAGGTCCGACAAGATGTTCCGTCCACTTCTCAGGACAATTCCGATCTGACCCATCACGATACAGATCTGTCTAGTACCGAGACTGAGGATTTGCACAGCGATCATACCGCAATTTGTGAAGGCTCCCAGCCAACAAGAACATTGGAGGACGCGCCGCTGTTGATTAACCACCGTCGCTCCACTGATGAATATGATAGCGATGATGATCATGACGGCATTCTCCGGCCGGCTGATGAAAACGAAGAGAAGCCAGTGACATGGAGCTCGCTGCCAAAGAAGGGGCAGTTGGCGATCTTGACAGTCGCGCGACTGTCAGAGCCCTTGACTCAGACCTCTCTGCAGGCTTATATGTTCTACCAGCTTAAATCATTTGATCCGTCTTTGCCGGACTCGCAGATCTCCACGCAGGCCGGTATTCTTCAGGGTAGCTTTACGGCCGCGCAATTCATTACGGCTATTTGGTGGGGTCGTCTTGCCGATACGGAATGGATGGGACGAAAGAGAGTCCTCCTCATTGGACTGATGGGCACTTGCGTGTCTTGTATAGGCTTTGGATTCTCTCGGTCCTTTGCAACAGCTATGGTATTTCGCACGCTGGGCGGAGTGTTAAATAGCAATGTGGGCGTGATGAGAACGCTAGTTGCGGAGATAATTGCCGAGAAAAAGTAGGTCCATGTTCCTGTATGCCGTCTCATATACTCGCTGACTAGCCATATAGATATCAATCTCGAGCATTCTTACTTCTGCCCATGTGTTTCAATATCGGTGTCATTATTGGTCCAATCTTGGGAGGCTCTTTAGCCGATCCTGTGCACAGTTTCCCGGGTCTCTTTGGTCCGGGATCTTTCCTGGGAGGAAAGGATGGCGTCTGGTGGATGCGGCATTGGCCGTATGCATTGCCAAATGTTTTGAGTGCATTCTTCATATTAACTTCTTTTCTCGCAGTATTTCTTGGGCTTGATGAGGTGAGCTTTCCCCCTTGTCCCTGGCTAGACGACGGCTAACGACATGCTTCAGACCCATGAAGTTGCACGCTATAAGAAGGACTGGGGTCGCAAATTAGGAAAACGGCTCGCACGAGCCCTGACTAGAAAACCCCGGTATTATCGGCCACTGACGCGCTCTAGAGATGACGACTCCGTCTATCTGGACGGTAGCGTCGGTACCTGGTCTGCACCATCAAGTCCAGCTCGTTCTCGCGTGCATGCCAGGCCGCAGAAGAAACAAGGATTGCGCCAAATTTGGACACGCAACATCCTCCTGACCTTGTTCGTTCATTTCCTGCTCGCCTTCCACACGAGCGCCTTCAACTCTATGTCCTTCGTATTTTTGCCCATGTCTCGTGCTCCGGAAAACAGCCGGCAAGGATTCTTCCATTTTAGTGGTGGTCTGGGTCTTCCCTCATCACGAGTCGGCTTCGCGACTGCTATCATTGGTCTGATCGGCCTGCCCCTCCAGATTTTCGTCTATCCGGCGATACAGACAAAGCTGGGCACTCTCACATCGTTCCGCACATTCCTTCCCTTCTCACCTCTCGCTTACGTTCTGGTACCATTCCTTGTGATTCTTCCACGTATACCCTGGATTGTTTGGCCGTCCTTCACTTTTGTTGTTACATTGCAAGTCATATCGCGGACATTCATCTTGCCTGCTGCTATTATCTTAGTCAATAACTGCGTGACAGACTCATCTGTGCTGGGTACAGTTCATGGAGTGGCGCAGAGTATCTCAAGTGCAGCACGGACACTGGGCCCCTTCCTGGGTGGCTGGGGCTTGGGTCTCGGCCATGAGCATAATATGGTCGGTGCTGCCTGGTGGGCACTAGCCGTTGAAGCTCTGCTTGGGTGGTTCATGCTGTGGACTATTCAGGAGGGTAAGGGAATAGAGCGCAAGAAGGATGAGTTGGAGGATGAGGAATGATTGACCAACTACCTGAACGTGATACCCCGGGCATCCATCAGAGAAATTGAATCATGGTATGTAAAAACGAATTCGCATTACTATCGAGTTGGTTTCAAATCAAATCATAGTATCAGGAAAAGTGAGCCGGGGTAGATAAACTAGGACAGAATAGAGGGTGTAATAAATGCTCTCATCGCCTTCGTAGCATCGCCATCATGAGCCTTCAGCAACTCCGTGGCCTTCATCTTACTCAAATCCAGCTGATCCACCTGTATACAGTGTTAGGTTTCATCCTGAACACCCACACCGATACCATAGACTCGGCAAACATACCAACAGTGTAACATCAGCTGGCGCAACCTTCACTGCCTGCTTTTTGGTTGCCTCATCCGTCTTCGGTCCCCCAAAGACCTGCTTCTTGCCAGCATTTTGTCCAGCAGCTATCTCAAGTCTGCTCATTGCTCTCCCCAAAGCCTCCTGGTCTGCAGTAAGCGGTGCCCCCGGGGCACCATCCGTTGCGATCTCATTCGTGTGGAGTGATGAGAGGGCCGCGGCGGCTTTCCGGTCTTCGGCATTCGAGGGCATATGTTTCTCGGTAGACTCTGCGTCAGCAGTTGCAGATGGAATTGGATCGGACATATTTGCTTTGTTCAACGAGTTTCTGGAGGGTGGATCTGTTCTTTGTTAGATGTGTTTTGACAACACGACGTCACTGATAAGGCCGGATCTCGCCGATAGATGCTGATCTAATCATCTATCTGAGGTGCCATACTCCGTACCTTTTTTTTGGCTGTCTGCGCATCTAGACCCTCCGCACGCTAGAAATAATGCGCCTGATTTCGAGCGGAGACAACTGTCTACCCCCAAGTCACTGATATCAAGAGAGATGCGATCCAACTCTGGAAATAATGGCAGTCAAATATAGGGTAATGTCACGTACCGTATGTTACACTAGAAAAGTAGACAAGGAGAATATCACGAGTACAACAATGGTTTCTTCTCCTATGCATTGAAACTATAGTTGGTTCGTATAACTTTTGCTTGCGCCCGCATTTTGGGATTTTCAATTGAATGTTAAACCGCAGCTTTGTTCCTAAGTCTGAGCCTTGTCGTCGACTCTGGGCTTAGGAGTCACAAATGTACCTGGAGCTGTACCCAGTTCTTCAAGTCACAGCCTCAGTACTATTCTTACTAATTTTCATGTTGCTAGTTCTTCCCATATATTAGTTAGCTTGTTATTGAAAGCTATTCAGTCTGTCTCTTTCATATTAGACTTCTAACCTACCATTGCTCAGGACATCGAAGGGTAATTAACTACATGAGCCCATTGGGTGCTTGTTTTAATCGAAAGAGGCACTGGCTCATGTAGGTTGAGTCGTTTCACTAATATGCCATGGCCTCGGAGACAGCATTAGCCTTTGCCCAAACTGATTCACCTACCTAAGTTCAATCAAGGTCGCATCGCAGCCTTGTTTTCGTACAAACTGATGAGACAGTTTAGTTCATATTAGCAGTTCTCATTATTTACTAGGCAGAGATATGATTCCACCTACCAGAAGCAATATCTGAAGATGTTCAAACGGTTCCAACAGACTTGGGCGCCTAATTTCTCAGGCGCAAAAATGAGTCATCTGATTGCCGTGCATAAGCGCCCGCTTCGCGTCTTAAGGTTACGCTCACTACAACTTGGCTCTTTTTGTGTCTTTGATATTTGTTCTGTTCACAGCTTTCAGGCACAAATATTACACAATTCTGATCTTTCTCCAGCTTATTCGGACCATTGCTTCCTGGGATTGTCCAATACTGCTGATCCACGCGCGAAACAATCTTTAAGGTTACGGCATAAAATTTCCCCCACCTTAAGGGATCAATTGCCTTCGCCATGGCTGAATGGAGCCCTAGTTGTAAGAACCGGATTTCATAAAACTTTTTTTGCATAATTGGCTCAGCATCACTAACACTTCTTTCAGCTTGGACACAAAAGCCCATCAAGCAAGATGTCGTCTACGAAGATCATGAGGGGTTGAAAGAGTCATTGCAAAAATTACAGAGGCTCCCTCCGCTTGTCACTACGCAAGAAGTGTGTCTTTTCTTCAATTCTGGGGAAGAATTACCAGGTCTCATTCTAACCTGCATTACAGGTCAACAATCTGAAGAAAAACCTCCGTAATGTCGCATTGGGCAAAGCGTTCGTTCTGCAGGGTGGTATGTTACGCTAAGACCTCCATGAGAGCAATGTCTAGGGCTAACCATGCTATCAAGGTGACTGTGCGGAACTCTTCGACTACTGTAGCCAAGAAATGATCGAAGCTAAGGTCAAGCTCTTGTTGCAAATGAGTTTGGTTCTCATCTGGGGTATGTCAGAACCCCGCGAAAAAAGCAAAAAAAAAAAAAAAGAAAAACATCCAACTGACACAACAATAGGTGCCAACAAGCCCGTCATCCGTATTGCTCGAATTGCAGGCCAATTTGCCAAGTATGTGGTCCAATCAACCATTTCTTAGGACAAAACTAACATCAAAGTTAGGCCGCGCTCAAGTCCGACAGAAGTTGTCAATGGAGTGGAAATGCCATCTTTCCGCGGTGACAACATCAACGGCTTCGATGCAAATGCCGTCTCTCGCCAGCCAGACCCAACGCGTCTAGTTTCAGCATACTTCCACTCCGCAGCAACACTGAACTATCTCCGCGCCTCTCTCTCCTCAGGCCTCGCCGATCTCCACTCCCCATTGGACTGGGGCCTGGGCCACGTAATCACCCCCTCAATCAAAGAGCAGTACAGCAAAACCGTGCGAGCAGTGAAAGATGCGTTGCGATTCATGCGCACCGTCGGAATCGACAAAGACCGCGGCGTCGAGACAGCAGACATCTTCACCAGTCACGAAGGTCTCTCCCTGGAGTACGAGCAGAGTCTCGCGCGTCTCCTCCGCCACCCAGCGCAGCCCGGAAGCACCACAACCCCAGAGTCAGGCTACTACGCAACATCCAGCCACTTCCTCTGGATCGGCGACCGAACTCGCCAGCTCGACGGTGCGCACGTCGAGTTCTTCCGTGGTATCGCCAACCCCATCGGAATTAAGATCGGACCCAGCATGGCGCCCGATGAGCTGGTGCAGCTGCTCGATGTCGTCAACCCGGAGCGTGAAATCGGCAAAGTGACTCTGATCTCGCGGTACGGCGCGTCGAAGATCGCTAACTTCCTGCCCAGTCATATTGCCGCTGTGCAAGCCTCTGGCCATATTCCTGTCTGGCAGTGCGATCCCATGCATGGTAATACTCAGAGCACACCTTCCGGTGTGAAGACGCGCCACTTCACTGATATCTTGTCTGAGCTGAAGCAGGCGTTGGAGATTCACCGTACCGCGGGCTCGTTCCTTGGAGGTATGCATCTTGAGCTTACTGGCGAGGCTGTCACTGAGTGTGTTGGTGGTGCGGCTGGCCTGACGGAAGAGGGACTTGGAGAGCGATACACGACATTCTGCGATCCCCGCTTGAATGAGAAGCAGGCTTTGGAGTTGGCTTTCTTGGTCGCTGGCTTCTACCGCGAAGAATCAGAGGAATAAATTAATCGGTGCGATGGACTGATTAAAGATTTTGCATCTTGAGCCATCTTGAAGTGAGACAGTCGGACTTTCGGCATTAGCATCTATCCGATAGTTTTGAATTAAAAATTATGTTAGAGAAATAGTGCAACGATATTTCTATGTATTAAAATCACATTTTATAATCGCATTGGCGAACCTTGGAAGACATAGCTTTCGCGGTCATCGCAATGAGCTTCTCGCACCTATCTACTAATCGTCAGGGTCCAAGCGAGCCCAAGCCTTTCAATACTCAAAATACAACTAAATAAACTGAGTACACATTGTAGTGGACATCCAAGCTGATCTAGTTGTTCTTTAAATTCAGGATCAAAGGAAGACGGCGATACTCCGGGCGCCTATTTACAAAGGCTTGAGGAGTCATTCCAACTCGTGGACCTTGAAAGATGAGGTGAACATCCAGATATCTACATAGGTACGTAGGACTAGTAATGGGCTCTCGACCCATGGGTCCCGTGACTCGTAATCATCCAAGGCAAATGGACGATGAAATGGAATTCAAGGCTGCATAATGATGATTGATAGCATGGATGATGCTGGTGTTGCCTACGGAGCTAGATCCCCATACCAATGTGGACAATGCAGGTAGATAAGTGTATCAAGATACAAGGCACCATGCAAATATGACATGAAGTTGATTTGACTTGACTAAAATTGGAAGAACAAAGTAACGACCCTTGACCATGCATAAAACAATCCAACCTTTCTTTCGCCGTTATCAAGAAAAAAAAAAAAGACACAATGCCCAAACAAAGTCCCCATATTTACAGTGACTGGGTATGAATTTACAACCAAGCAAACAAATGCGATGCATAAAATCAAGGAACAAGTGGGCTACCGACAGCAGGCTTGTAAACAAGACTCTTGCGCCGAGCAGCCTCCATGCGGAAGCGACGTTGACGCCTAGACTCCTCATCATCGCCCTCATCTGAGAGACGACTAGTAGGCTTAGCACCAGGGAACAGACCTTTATTGGTTTGCTTTGGAGGGCAAGACTGTTGGATGAGCTTGGAGCGATTTCCAAGGAATCCTGGTGTGGCAGGCGACATGCCGATGGCATCAAGATTGGCAAAATTGTAGCCAGGGGTGACAGGGAATTGGTAGCTGTCAGCAGAAGATTGTTGTGGGGGTGTGGAGGGTATCGGCTGATGATGTGTTGGCGGCGTAATCTTGCGGAAACCCTCAACAGCGCCCGGGTTTACACCGCTGCGGCGGCCACCAGCAGATGGTGCTGGCGATTCGGAAAGGCGCACGAGTGTACCGTTTACATTGCTGAGAGCACGTGGCTCCATACTCTTGCGACGCTTGGCACCCCCACGCGGGATAATAGAACTATCCACAGCGTATGGGGTTTCATCGAGCCACTGGTTCTCACGTTCGCAGCTAAAAAAACAATTAGAACACGAACAGCAAGGCATACAGAAGATCAACTTACTCAAGAACCCAGCCAACTCCAACACACTTCACAAGGCCAGCTGCCTTCTTGACTTTCTCCAAGGTCCGGAGACCACCGTCCTTGTACACAACATGGGTGATGCCGACCCTGAAATCCTTAGGTTCTGCGTCAGCAGAAGGCGAGAGACTGGAACGCGGGTTCCAAGACCAGGATTTCACGCATCGAGCGCCCATTTGATGTAGAAGTTCCACAAAGATACCCGAGGCATCCTCGCCCTCAGTAGTATGAACGTCTACATGAACAACTGCGCCGTGCAGAGCCTTCTGTTCGGTACTGATGCTCCTCCGAGGCTTCTTAGCAGGGCTTGCGGTTGCGGAAGCCGCACTAGGTGTGGCCACCGCTGGTGCTCTTCCGCTGCTACGTCTAGCCGTGACAGACCGACGCTTTGGGGTCGGACTCCTGCTCACACGCGGAGACTTCCGTGTGGGAGACAAGACTGGTACACTATCGTTCAGTGCCATGAAGGTCGGTTTGCGAACACGGGGCGAAGAGCGAGTAGGGGATGTGTTCGAGAGAGACAAACCCCTCTTCCGATGCAACTTGAGAGGTGATTCCTCGCCTTCGGCTTTCAAAGGCACTTTTGATACCGTATGAATGGTGCGTAGTTCGTCGGGTTGGTATTGAACTTTCATTGGGGTCGATGGAGCAATTGCGGGACTGTGGTTCTCTTTGTCATCGATGACATGAGACTCTTGCTCTTGCTCTTGCACAAGTTCGGTGGCAGAAGAATGCTCTAGCTCATTCGAGTCTGGATCCTCAAATATATCCGTAGATTTGCTTGGCGAATTAATACTTTGTTTGCCTTCGTAGATTGAAGATGGCCTTGGAGTTTGCTCATGCTCGGGGCTCACGCAAGAATCATCAGTTTGAGGCTGGAGTGGCAACTCAGCAAACAAAGATGGAGTGTTCAACAAAGGGCTTTTCGATAGATCAGGATATGATACACCCCCAGAGTTTGTTGGGGTTTCTGTGTTAGGGCGGTCCAAGGGGCCTACTAAAGAAAAAACACCACGGCGGCGCGGTCGGAGTGATCTAGCTTGGGATGGGGTATTTTGTTCCCAACGACTGAATTTCTGTGCCAATGGTGTGAAGCCCAGGGTAGTCTCCGCGGGGGATTGGTGTGGATCGGCAACACTTGGTGTGTTGAATAGACTGGGTGCCATTAACTCGGAGCTATCAACTCGGGCGCTTGGCGTCCGGCTGTTTTCCTCATGCAGGGGCGAGTGAATGTGAACATTATTGGCATTCTTGGCATCGAGAGTGGGGCTATGATCATTCTCAGTGTTGTCTGGGTAATTCAAGGAAAATGAAGTAGATCCCCCCACTGTGGGAGTTGGTAGTGGCGAAGGGGTCACCTGCTTCGCTTGGAGCGGGCTGGCAATGACATCCACATGGTTGCGCTCATGGGGAGATGGACGCTGGGGGGAGGTTGTCGACAATTCGGGCGCGGTGGTGATTGGCTCGATGTCTTTTTCCTCGCTCTTGTTGCTCTCATCTTGGTTTTCTGTCACGAAGTGGTCAAGTGCCTCTTCTTGTTCTTCCGGTACTGTTTCTGTGGCAGATTCCACGACGTTGGGCTGAGCTTCTTCGCGATAGGAAAATCTCAGTGGCGAGCTAGAAGGCGCAACAATTTCTTTTGCCTGTGTCTCAACGCCGGGTTCTTGTATCTCGGCTTCTTGCAAGAGGTTCGCGGTTGGTTCTTGAGGATCAGCATCAGAGTCCTGTGGCTCCTCTTCCTCTACCTCACTTTTCAGCACAGCTAGCTCTTCTTGAGGAGACTGAGTCTCATTCACAGCCAGCTCTACCACCTCAGGTGCTTGATCAGGCAACTCATGCTGTGCAGAGTACGCGTCTTCCATGGTATCAAAGCAAACTGTTTCCAGTTCCTCATACACAAAGTGGTCTTCATCTTGCGAGTATTCGCCTTCCTCGGAATCCAACGCTTCTTCCATTTCATGGTCATGCTGATCATCCACGGCCATGTGAGCATCCTCCAAGGCATCGAAGCAAATAGTATCCGCTTCTTCGTATTCAAATTGGGGGATTCCTCCAGGTGCTTCTCCAGCTTCAGAGCCTGAGTATTCATAGGGTTCTTGGTCGTCGATTTCCTCCGTAGACAAAGGCATGTTGGCCTCTTCCATAGTGTCGAAGCAAATTGTTTCAGCTTCTTCGTCGCTATGGTAGAGATGTTCATGTTGATAGTCTTCGATATGAGAGTCTTCCTCAATGTCAGCCTTCTCGATCTCAAGTTCCGCGCAAGGATAGTCCACATTGTCTTCAATGTCTGAGAGTTGGGGTTCTTCGGTAGCTTGGTTATCTTCCCGCACGGGGGAAACTGTCGGTGTCTTGCTTTCGGAAGATAACTCAATGTCAAAAATATCCCGAGCGACGTCCTCAACCATTTCCGTGTCCTTTTCAAACCCCGCTTCATCCTGTTGGCTTTGCAGTGGCGATGATTTCGGGGTGGTGGTTTGCTCGAGATCCACTGTCTTGGACGGAGTTCCACCGTTTTCTATGCTTCCAGACTCGCTCACCAAGGCACGAGTGGAGAAGATTGAGGATTTGAAGGGAGAAGCTATTCTCTTTGCAGGGCTTTGAAACAAAGGGGTCCGAGCAAGAGCAACTGGTGCATCAGTCTTCGATGTTGATTGCGAGAACGAAGCTGCTGATAAACCCTTCTTCGGCGACATCTTGAGTGGAGAAGTGCGTCCAGGTGTAAAATCTGGAGCCGAAATCGGGTTCACGCTGTCTTGGAACAAGGAACCCCCACGGTTTGGGGTCTCTCTCAAAGAGAATCGGAATGGAGAAGATGGCGGTGGCCGTCTCGCTGGGCTGGACATGAACATAGATTCGCTGAAATCGATTGAATTGCCAGGTGGAAGAGCCAGATGGCCATTATCTGCCGTGGCATTCTGGCTGCGGTTTGGGGTAAAGTTGATTTTCCTGACTGGTGAGCTAAGGCCGATCCCTTCTGATCCGTGTTTAGGGGTTGGTAGTTTCGGTTCGCCGTTCTCGTCAATGAAACTAGAAGCCTTCTTTGGTGTGAAGTTAATCCTCCGTACCGGGGAGCTCAGGCCAGTGTTCTCCAAGCCATGTTTGGCAGGTGAGTGGACAACGAGTTTGACCGCATCCTTGATGTCGTCCTTGAGGGTGTTCAGTTCATCATCTTCGCCATCGGAGCTGGCATAGGCTGACAGAGACTTGGCCACCTGCTTGGCCTTCTTGGGGGATAATGGTTGGGTCGCGGTCTTCTTAGCTGCAGCCGGCTTCCTTCCCCGAGTTCCAGTTATGGCCGGCTTGCGGACCGCGGCTGCACTGAGGCCAGTCTTACCAGCACCTGCCCCTTTCGTCGCTACCCGTCTGCGGCCAGCGGGAGGAACCTCAGGCTCCGAGTCAGCTTCAGAATCAGACACATCCCGGAATGTCACTGTTTTCTTCTTGGCAGGTCCACGCAGCAGATTCGACCGCATGGTAGTCGAGTTTGTCGCGATCTTTATGGTGTTTGGTTTCGTCTCATTTGTTACATCAGCTGCCGCTCGAGTTCGTCTGCTTGTGGCAGCTGTCTCGCGGGTGGCAGGGGCTTTGGCTGTTGTTGCTGCTCTTGGTCGGCCCCTGGGTTTAGGCGCTATCTCAGCCTTTGGTGCGACAGCTTCGGTCGGCGGTGGGGTTTTCCTCGGTCTTCCAACGCGCTTCTTTGGTACCTCCAATTGTCGTCCAGGCTCATTTTTACTCGCAATCTTCTGACTTTGTGATTCCTTCGCGGCAGGGGTTGAAGACGCTTTTGTTCCTCGAGCAGTCGCGGTCACTCTCGGCTTAGCAGCTGGACGGCTCACGGGACGCCCGCTGGGTCTCGCAGGTTTGCTCGTAACCAATCCTAATTCATCATCAGACTCGGCATCGAGAGCGGGGGCTGCAGCCCGTGGTGCTGGGGTGGCCCTTCGAGGAGCCTTCTTCTTCGCGTCGGCAGCAGCTGTAGATTTGGTCGAAGTTCGACCCGCCCTCTTCGTGGGGGATTGAGGGATCACTGCAGCACGCGCCATGTTGATGTTACTGCACGTTTTCTGATGTCGATGGTCGCAGTTATCGATAATAAGCGACACTCATCGCGGGTTCGGGTGGTTAAATGCAAAGTCGGCCCGGGAGTCGTGTTATCGCAGGTTGCCGATGGTGTCGAATTAGTTGCATGAAAGAGGAAGTAAGGAAAAGCAAATAATCCACTCTGAAGGTGGAGGCCCGATCCAACGGTGATTGTTGTACCGTCTCCATGGCAACGCACGTGACGTGATCTACAAAAGAAAACACATCAACAATAAGGGTCTTGTACATCATAGGTATAATAGGTGATTTAGAGCTTTAGGCAACATGAGACTACATTCAACCTAGATGATTTGTATTCTGATTGTACTAGTCAACTAGATAACCTTCTATTCGAAGCTACCTTGCATGGAATCCGTAGTAGAATACCTATACTCGGAATATATATCCCCTCATCCGATGCTTCGCTAGGAAGTTTGGAGGTTCTCTTTACGTCACCACATGCTACTGCATTAAATTAAAGCCGACGTTCTAGCATCTATACTCTCAGTGAACCAAGTCCACAAAATCCCAATGGCGCCCTGAAATAGCTAGGTATGAATATGGCGAATGGAACTCAGGCCATACATAGATCACCAACTGAATCTGTCCTCATCGTCACGTTCCTCACCTTCATGAATGTACAACTCAATTAAATATCTCTAGTGTGACCCTCAGCTCAAGTTGCGCATATTTGCTGCATCGTGGCCTATGTACGGAGTACTTCGTACATTCATCTCCCATATTTCAGTGTGTCGGGACTTAACATACAGCGTGACAAATGCCTTTACCTACGTAGGTACCTTAAGCCTGTGCTTTATGTGATGTGGCTGGGGCTGGGAGGCTATCCCACAGGAAACGAATTCTACATATTGCCAAGTCATCAACACGTTCTAATACAGGTACGTGCAATCTCGTTTTCTGGCCCAAGCTATTGAGACGAGTTGACCCTCCAGCAGCCTCATAGCCACATATAGATAGGGAACATCTGCATACTGTCTAACACCTTTACGTCAAATCTCAACCTTCTATAGTGATATATGTGATTACCTCCATCAAATCAAGAATTCATGCTCCTCAGTCTCCCCGTCAAACCAACCGCCTTTTCTCCATACCAAGTCAAGACCTCTTTTTCGCAGCGGAGATCCGGTGTACTCCAAGAACCATGCCGCTAAGCTAATGCAAAGATTCTGGCTAAGCGCCTCGGGTGCTAATCTATGATACACAGCCAAAATGACCTCTAGCTGCGTTCCACCAATGAGAGTCCTTCGTTATCAACTGCCCAAACTACGCTGTGCACGCCCCCGTCAACAATCTCGTACATACATCGGAGCTTTTCATCTGACATGCATGCAGGCACATCGCAGAGTTACATCGTAAATTGAGTTGTCTTCATACTTGAGAACTTCGGTCCGGACTCCGTGGAAATCTGATAACTTTCAGGCTTGATGGAAGCGCGGTTGCTGCAGAGCAATCTCCCTTAGACTGATGCTAATCATGACAGATTTTTCACTATTTATTGGCGTCTGATTGAGTTCATGATGCCGGGTTTAGATTTCCTAAAAGGAACTTTGGGGACCTCAAGGATGCACCATTCCGGTCAGGTGAACGGGACCAACGGAATTGCAGCCATACAGGCCAGGCCTCTAGGAGTGAATGACTGTTGCAGCTGTATGGACAAGACACATTGAGATTTTTGACTTTCATGTTAGATGTATCTTAAGAGTTCCCTCCTCGGGCTTTCTGTTTTGGCTAATCGGAGTTCGTTGCTCTAGAAGAGCGTGATTGCCCAGGCACCATTGCATAAATTAGGCGCTGATTCTATGCTTAAATAGGAACAAGCTCAAGAGGCTTCTTATTCTGAAGCATTGTATCAAACATGAAGAATTAGCTTTATCATCATCCTCTTCACAACGAAATGATCGTTTAACTCTAATCGAGACCAACATGTTTCTATCTAACCACAAGAATTCCCACTGTTTTCTATGCTAAACGAATCTGGACGAATAACATGGGGCTCTGGTAACTGTCTCAGATAGTGGATGAAGCTCAAGGTGTCAATGTAGTAGGTACCTTTTCAACTCGCTCATAACCTACACTATCACCATAGCTATACCAACCCCTGGAGGCATACCCCGCATTGCCTCAGGCTGTTGGATAGCGTTCTGGAAATCCATTCATTGGTTTAGGCAACATTGAGTGTCTCAAATTTCGAAATTAGTCCATGAATGACTCGTCCTTTGAGGCATTTGGGTCCAAAATCTGACTGCAGACATATCCGGCCTTTCCTCACTACACTATAGACAAGGAAGGCGATATGGTATCACATTATTCCAGCATGATTATAAAATTGCATCGTTGGAAGTTACAATATCTTCATCTGTATCTTAACCAGATTTCGCGACCAAATTCGATCCGAAGATATAGTGATCTTTGACCAGATCGTCTGCAGCAATGTGGAGGTGTCTGTAATCCGATGATCGCTGACCAAAGCCACGCCTCTTATATCCTAGTCCAGTCAGTCAAGGACCCTGACAGCAAACATCCCAAAACAGTAGTTTCCCCGCGGACAGCGAGGTGAGAAATTAGTGCAGAATACCCTGTCCTGAATGGTAGCAACATGGCATTGGAACAGAGAAACATATATAAAGGCTGCCCATCCCCTTCAAGACCATACCCTCTCATCCTCAGTATTCACAAAACTAGAGACTCAAACCAACAGATCCAAAAAGCCAAGATGAAGTTCACCCTTCTGTTGAGCGCCACTGCCCTCACCCTCGCCAACCAAGCAAGCGCCTTCTGGGGCCAGATGGCTGCATCGGACTACCTGCAAAACGAGGGCGGTACCTACCAGATAATCTCTCTGAAAGACTATAACACCGGATCTACCTATGCGGGTACCCTGTATGGAGGGTTCAACGCTTGCACCTCGACAGAGTGCCCAATCTAGTAAGTTCCAATATGTGTTCATATCATGGCAAGCTACACACGGATTTCTAATTTGTCGAAAGCTTCTATGAAACAAGCGCAGGAGGCTATAGTTTCAATGGTAACATGTGGCGGACCTCTGATGGCTGCCATAACATCAATTTCAATGGAGCTTTGGATGCTGGTCATGGGTACTGCTGTGGTTTCCTGCCTTGTGACTTCTCTGCTTAGATCACATCTTGGCATAAATCTCAGGTGAATTCTGAGGTATGATTTACCCGTCGTGAGGTAGGTTCATGTTGCTAACGAAGCATAGAGGGGGAATCTTTCTAGCGGGGGTGCTTCTGCGGTGTGGTATACAGATCCGGTGCATGCCAGTAAGAAGTAGCAGGGATTTTGGGGTAAAGCCGGAGATACGGATTCAACGATTGATTTTTGATATTTTTGTTGGTAGCTGTTTAACGAAGAGATCTATGCATGGAAAGCACATGGCTTGCGGCTGAATGTTTGAGATTTGATGTAGAGAGCAACCACTTCCAATTTACTCGTGGAGATTACCATAAGTGATATACTAGATCGGAATTTGCCCCTCTAACTGAAGGATATAGTAAAATATCAAGTAAAATATCTTTTGGATGGAGGCGTCAATACTTATATAGGTATTCCGGACATATTGAATTCTGTTCTTCTTTTCGGAAAGCAAGAGACAAACAATGATATTGTGGGAAAAGGCCCAATTCCAGTTTTGAATATGAACATTATGCATCATGGGTGAAATGTACCTAACTTCGTGCAACTTGAAGAGAAAACAAAAAGATCTCAGAAGATCTGAGCAAATATCAGGAAAAAGGTGAATGAGAGGGCTTTGGTTCAATGAGACATTGACCGTAACCAAAGAAAGAATATGATACGACGAAAGTAAGTGTCTCAAGATCGAATCTTATGACATGGGAGCGAGAAGGGAAAAAAAAAATCAAAAATCAAAGGCCTGCTTACACAAGTGTGAGCATTGCCAAACTGGCGGCTGCAATCGTAGACAGCACGGTGGGCAGATTTGCAGAGGCAGAACTGGCGGCCAGGAAGTAGGTTGGATCATAGTTCTGGGGACTGGTAGAATTTACAGTGCCGTTCCAGCAGTAACGATCGAAGCACTGGTTGCAAATTTCCGGCAGAGTGGTGTCTGTGCGCTCGAACGAGCGACTGAGGATAGCACAGCCAACACAGGCGGTCCAATTTTTGTCGAGAGTGCTGTTGGCCATGGTGGCGACTTCATAGCCATTGAGGATGATGTTGTCACGCTGTTTGTCATCGGTAGACAACTGGAAGGTCGAGACGTTTGATTGGTAAGAGTAAGGCGCATTGGGGATGTACACGACCAGAGGCGAAGGCCCGGTCATGTTCGAGCTGTCACACCCAAAGAAAGTCGGACGGGTATTTAGACCCAAGTTGACGAAGGTGTTTACATCTGGAATTGCAGGGAAGGCGGTGCCGTTGCCAATACCGGTGCTGTTCAGGCTGCGCTCATAGGTCGCAACTAGGGATGTGCCGTTCGGCCAGTAATACTCAGTGTCGGCAGATGAGTCGATAGCGAAGATAACATCAACATGTCGCTCGGGCTGAATAAGAGGATGCAAAGGAACGTTTTGTCCATCCTCACCTCCATCGACAACATCGAGCATTGTCTGGTTAGCATAAGGGGATGTCTCTTTGTTATATTGGTAAAAGGGATTGGGATCGTATGAGGCAATGTCATCTTGCGACTTGTCGAGTTTGCTGAAAATATCGTTGAAGACACTCTTAACGAAATCTGGAAGAGAAGTCGTATTGATCTGAAGAAGGAACTGGTTAAAGAGAGTGGAAGATGTTCCAATCACGAAACCCGCACTGTCAAAGCCGCTAATGCAGCTCTCGTTGCTGGCAATCGAGCCATCCTCGAACTTGGAGCCAAGGTACTTGAGAGGAGCAAAACCATGGACAGTAGGGTCGAAAGTACCAAACTCCCATGGGTTGAACTCATAGACCGTGGAGTTGCTGCCAATGACCCGTTCATTAGGGTTTCGGCCATCTGCAACAACCAGCGGCATGGGGTAAATCCCATCCTGGAAATCAGGCGTATCAGCAATAGATGACCAGGTGTAGTCGATACCACCACCGGTGGCATTGAACATTTGATAAGCTAGCGCACGACCCCTATAGACAAGTTAGTGGACATGTCATATGCACTCCCTGCATGGGGAACACATACCAAATGTCAGCGAGAGAAGTGTCAAAGCCAGCCTTCTTCTTAGCCTCCACAGCGTCTGCAATATCTTTATAATAACTCGCGGAATCCAAAAGCTGAATACCACCGGTATCAGGACCCTCGAGAATCGAATTTCCAAACTGCCACACGGCACCATCCTTGTGCGTCTGCAGCATATCAATTGTAGTGAAGTTGTTGATATAAATCGAACCCAGCAACCAGCTGCCTCCACTCAGACCAGCGATATAGGTGGCCGACTGCAGCAGACCGCCCAAATGTCCACTCGTCGATGCGTTGAGTGTCCGACTATCAAAAGCCTTGACTGCACCAGCGCCATTCATCAGCGCACGGTACCCACCGCCCGACACAGCAATGGCGACATTGGGGAGGTTGGAGGAGTTGCTAGAGTGTTTGTCGAGATACCCCACCACGTCGAAATCGCCAACTGTCACATGGCCGAAGAAATCCTTCATCGCCGACAGGGTCTTCTCACGGCGACCTTTCAACCATGATGTTTCGTTCGGGGAAAGCTTTGCTGCACTCCGGATTGTCGGTCGGCTTGCAGGGCAGCTGACGGATGTCGGCACATACCCGTCGGGTGCATTGGGGAGGGCGCGCTGCACGCCGGCATATGAAACATCGGAATCGAACCCTGGAGTAGCAATTGCGCCTACAGAGAGATGAGCTTTCTGCACGTACTATGCGTAAATTGTGTACATGCGTATATCATGGGGCAGGCAATCGGGCGATTAAAGCACAAATGCCGCTAGCCCCCACACGTGAAAAACAACGCGACCGAGGGCAGATACTCACCAGGCAAGCCCAGCGCAATTGAAAGTAGCGCAATAGTCTTCATGTCCCAGCACTGTCAGGATCAAATAGAAGAAGAAGCAAAATGTGAAAACCCCCTGTCAACCGGTATTAGGGGGATACGTATACACCGGGCCCGCCGGAAACTTAGGCTCTCCTCGGTAGGTCCGCAGTGTTGCTTAGCTCCCGAACGGTGGGCTGAAGAGTGATGATGTCAAATTCGGGCGCCGAGGACTCCGTGCTGTTTACTAATGACAAGAGCGATCCATGGATATGAATAGGTACCTCAGTTATGATATGAAAACAAAAGTGAACACTCGTGACGGAGTAATTCATTGAACATTCCTTCGGCAAGGCTGAGGTCAGACTTTCTAGGGCTGGGCAGGGGCTCAGACATAAGCCGATCAGGTATGGCAATCTCCCCTTTCATTCTTTCTCATCGTCAGCGCATACTCTCTTCGCCCTTCGGAATAAAATTGCAGGGTCAGCCTTGGCTTCAGCTGGTCCCCATGTATAGGCATCGACGTTTCAGCCGTCCTCATTGGACATAGTTAATACACAAGTTGTGCTGAGGGTTCGTCAATGCCTAAAAGTGGGTTAATTCTATTCCTCGCCAATCACACAAATTGGAATGTGTTCAGTGTTGTGAAAGTGTGGAGAAGACACTTTTCTAGGGAGGCTCTTTGATCCCGAGGTGGTCCCGAATCCTGGCACAAATGGCAGACCTGGAGACTGAAGTGAGAATTATGCAGCATAACGATCCGATCGATCCGTGCTTCCTCTTTGATTTGGTATTGTGTCAAGCGTTGAAGTTATCATCTCTGTCGGCAAACCGAGATCGGCACTGTCGAACTGTGGGGAAGACGTTTGTGGAATACACGAATGGATTGTCAAATATAACACGATGGGTTTTCTTCATCCGCGTTGGTCCCTTGAGATGCAAATGCTAACTCCTCGGAACTAAGTCAACTTGGGCAACCTCAACGAGGTCCGTGCCTCAGTTGAGGCGTCCGGTCTCTTATGGGGGTAGGGTATGCCTACAAGAAAAAGAATGAACTGGGTAAAGATTGGATTATCCTGGTGGGAATGGTCATTGTGACTTGTGTAGGTGTATTCAAAGCGAAATGATGCATTTCTTCTTCAAGATTGAAACATAACTGAAGAGTTACTATGGACGCCCAGAAACGCTACCGGCACCTAGTACATTAAAGCTCGTCTTAACACCGTGGAAATTTATACTTCGAATTGTATTATCTCTAACATTTAACTTGGATTGAAACATATCTACAGTGCCACAAAAAGCCCTCTCGGAGTATCTTTCTATATAGTAGCCATAACAAGATCGCCATTAACAACCGGCTTTAGTGATATTATTGTGAACTCAAGAATCGACCATTAATGGCGGCCTCTAGGTGGCTAACTAGAGAGTGTTGAATGAATCAGGTGCCGCAAGCGCCTTTAGGTGCACAACTCTCATTGGTTCAAGCAAGTAGTCCAAGCAAATAGGAAATCGGACAGACTTCTGAAGATATCAGTCACAGCTGTTCGAATGCCCAGTAATGTTTGGATATAGGGCTGTTCAGGATACAACGCGAGAGGAGATTGTCCTAATGAACAAATGGGAAGGTGCCAGTCTGGATCCATTCTATCTCGCCCCACGAGGGCCTGGCAAGAAGAGAAGGGCCGAACAATCAGATCAAGTCTCTCGCCTAGTAATCACAGCCGTTCAGATGCTTGGTCTCATTTTCTCTCAAGTAGATAAGAAAGAACAAGGTACGCTCACACCACACAATCCGAGGGTAGCGAATCTCCAGATGCCTACATGCAGGTTTCTATCTTGCATTTCACAATACGAGATAACAAGCTGCGCCTTTTCTTTGCCCGACGGTAGTCTATCATAATAAGGTGAGTCTAGGGAAGAGGGATGGACAAACCGAGGAAGAACTATAGCCACAACTAAGAGAGCAGAAAGGTCGCCAGCTGAGAAAAAGCCGGCACATACTACATAGTGTTACAAGGGTATCACGCTCTTAATTCATCAGTTCATCTCCTAAGAATCACCCATCAACCGTTGAACCCTTTCCAATCCATCGGAACCTTTACTCCCTAGCTTGAGAGAAGCAACAAACATCATCGTCATCATTCTCACTGAATCATTCGTCGACTTGAACTCATCAACAAGAGTGATTGGGAGTGATTGAATAAATTGCCAGAGCAGCTTTTCCAACTTTATCCCTCCAGGAACCGCTCCTTCTCACTAGCCTGTCATCTTGATAGAACCACTGAATCAATTTACGATTCACGTGGACACTTCATTTTCTGAGGACCAGACGTCCAAACGCAAGGAACCTTCTGAAAAAGAGATCAGAAAGTAATCATGATGGCTCAAAAGGAAGCTGATTCCAATCGACACCCTGACATCTAAACCCCATACCAACCTATGGCATACCGGCCAATCCCAGCCCATCCTCCAGTCCATCCTCCAGTCCATATCGGGTATTACCCCGTACCTGAGTACTATCCAGGACTTGGATACTATCCGGGAGTTTGGTACCAGCAACCCTGGTACCAACAACGACACCCTTCGCACATCCCTATTGCCTACGGTATGCCGGATCTATACCGAGCTCCACATCTACATCCAACTTCTGTGCCGCAGCCAATTCCCATCCAGCAGCAAAACAGGGCTCCAGAGAAAGAAAAAGCAAAGGAAATAAAGAAGGAGTCACCGGAACCGGTGGAAACAATCGACCGTCAGCGGAAAGAGTTGGGATTGAAAAGACCATGGCATGAACTCCAGGAAACCGAAAACACCGACACAGTAAATCTGGAAAGAGTTTTACACCCTACGAAGACTCTTTCATCACCTGTCAAAGATGTGCGAGGTGAAATCGTCGCCAAGAAGCGACTCGTTCAAGCCTTGTCTTCATTATCTAATGATCGGACTCTCGACCAACAGAGTCCGCCCCCTCAGAAAGACGAGAGCTCTGATGACAGTTCCGAGCAGGATACCACCCCTTCTGAGCTGGCAGAGGAGCAGCCAGGACAGAGGAATTCATTCCCCATCCAGCCAGCCGTTTCTTTCAATCGCCGGAATATCCACAGCAGCTATGTTCAGCACCATCCTGACCTCGAAAGCCCTAAACCAACTGGAAGGAACCGCAATCCATGCATACATGCTGGAGATGAATGTATCAAACGAGCAAAGAGCACAATATACATTCAAGTCAAGGAAAGGCTACCAGATTCCTTGCTCGGCGAGCATTCCTACAATCCTGGAAAATGACGAAATCAAGCAATTATTCTACTTCAAACGCAGTGTGAGAAAAAGGTACCCGATAGCCTTCAGGACAGAAGGCCATTTGAGAGTGAAATACTTTGACCTCCTGGAGGAACAGAATGGACGATTCGCGCTTCCAACCGCAATAATCCACGCGGTCAACCCGCATATGATCGAGATCTGGCTCATTAAACATGTCACCCTCCGAGATGGGAAAGCCTACATTGACGGTATTCTATACAAGGCCAACGACAACAATCCGTCCGAGCTCAGTCCCCAAGCCGGTCAGGACAAGGTCCAGGCCAAGCAGACAGAACAGGCCACTCTACGAACGTCTTACACTGAGATCGAGAAAGGCAGGACTAGGGAAAAAGAACTTGAGACTAGGCTACTTCAAACCCTGGAATTGACTCTGAAACGAAAGTCCGAGGAAGCGCAAGAGCTACGAGCTCGAGTCCGGGATTTGGAGGATCACTTCAACCAAAGCTCGACAGAAAATATCGATTTCATCAAGTCCCTGGGCTTGGTACCGACCGAGGTCATTGTCCCGGGGTACATCTTTAGGAACAGTACGAAAGATAAAACTGAGGAGGTCCAGAGAAGTCCAGACCGGGATTCTGCGGCGGAATGAGAAAGCCATCGATTGTGCATCGCGACTCTGGGCAAGGCTGGATCCTGTGATGAGTATAACCGGGCCATCCTTTACCCAAATTTGAAATTTGAAAGCGAGACGGGACAGAATAATGGACTCACCTTTTACACATAACATTATCTCTTTTCTGAATTCAAGCCATTATTCAATGAAGAGAGTGAACTATAGACACCCAAGAATTCTTTGGCAGCCAGCGCACTAACCCATCTTCAGATTCCTATCGCAGGCCGAAATCACTCCTCGTCCCTTAAAGCTGTAAATTTATCACCATAACCAATCATGATTGATGATGTTATGAATCCGACGTTGAAACAGGATCATAGAAACCCAAAAGACACTCCGAGAAGCTTCTTTGTGTGATTCTATAAATATCTTGAAATACGATCTAAATACTCCCTGGGAACATCCCAACCTAAGCATGTCCTCTATATGGTGTCAAGATTATCCCTTATGTAGTACAAAGATGGCCTAATGCACTAGGGACAGATAGTATATATCTAGCTCTCCATCGCCACCCTCTAGTGAAACATTCAGACCGACCCCAACTGCTAAATTAAATGCGCTATACCGTCTTTACAAAATACCCGGATCAAACCCCAAATCACCTCCACTCCCCTATCGAGAATCCCCAAAACTGACAAGGCCATCCCTGGCGAAGCCCAACATCCCGCCCACAACCGACGCAACGATGATTGGCTACCGAAGTTCATCCCATCGATCCAAAACGCCAACTTAGCTTTGACTTTATCTTCTTGATTGGTCCCATCTCTCTGCCTCTTCCCCGGATTTGGTCTCGGGTTCGTGGCCATAATTCTCGGCCAACACAAATGGCATTCAGGCTATTCTGGACTCTCGTGATGACGATTACAGCTGTCTTGATATCACGCGGTAGGACATGATATTTCTTTTTTTTGTGGATTACTATGTTTAGCGATGGATTTCATATGTTCAGTTTTTGTATTTCCCTGTCATGATCAACGATCAGAAAACAAGAACTTAAATGTGTCGATCCGCCTTGTTGGAGGTCAGGTGTTCGCTGGAGGTATGTGGGATGTTCTCACTGGACGCGGTTATTTGGGGGGATGACATAACCGCAAAGCTACCTACCTAGATGTCTTAAGACAATGGGTACATATGTACTCCGTATCCATGGATATATTGTAGCGGTACACTAGAACAATGCAATGTGGAGCCGATCTGTCAAACTTGCAGGTCAGGATTTACATGCAGCTAAACGGTATACGAGGAACCCTGGTGATTATCGAATTATTTCATAGTATAGTCTAACGTCATCATATCAATCTCGATCCGATGACCATAGTCCAAAGAAGCAAGGATCAAAATCGCCCAAAAAAAACCCCCCATCGCTATTTCCCAGCCCATAATCCCCAAAGAAAACAGACGCAGAACGCCATGCAATGAGCAACCGAAATAAGATGGTCACGCGCAGTAAAGAAGGCAAATTCGAATATTAACCGGAATCTACCACGCGGCGTGGCCACCATCCATCCGCAGGTCGCTGCCAGTCATGAAGCTGCTGGCGTCGCTGAGCAGGAAGACTGCGGCGCCACGGTACTCCTCTGGTCGGGAGAGGCGGCCGAGCATGTTTTCCTTGGGCCACTGGTCCCGGCGCTCGGGGAACTCGATGAAGAGCTTCTCGACCATGGCGGTGACGATGTAGCCGGGGGAGATGGTGTTGACGCGGATGTTGTAGGTGCCCCATTCGGCGGCGAGGTTGCGGGCGAGTTGGAGGACGGCGGCCTTGCTGGCGTTGTATGCGGGGCAAATTAGGCCCTGGGAGAGAACGTCAGATCATTGTAACGAATAAGGATAGCGGGTGTGGTATAAAAGCGGGGAAACGATCCCAGAGAAGAGATATAGTTTAAGCAAGGAGATAATAGGTCTTTGCTCTGTACTGACAACTCAAATTCTGGGGTGGTTGCTGGGGAGGGTAGCATGGCAGGATGGCCAATAGGAAAACCAAAAAAAAGAGCGAACGTATTCTCAAAGGGCAAAAGGTAAGACAAAGGGGAGTGAGAACGTACCCGATTGGCAATGGTACCACTCATAGAGGCGATCATAGCAATACTGCCTCCATTCCCAAAGCGAATCATTTGTTTCGCAACGGCCTGGGATGTCATGAACACTCCGGTCACGTTGACCTCGAACATGGTGTTACTGTCCTTGGCCGAGTACTCGAGCGCCGGGGTCTCCTGCTGGATACCCGCCGCGGCAACGAGGCCATCCATACGACCCTCGTCATTGGCGATGGTCTCAATAACACTGTTGAGCAGTTCTGTGTCACGAACGTCAATGCGACGGTAGTGCAACTCGGTGCCGAGCTCCTTTGCACGCTGCTGGATCTGCGCGAACTCGGGGGCCTGGGTGATTCAGGTGATGTGTTAGTGTGATCCTGATATTTGGGGATGATGGATCAACTCACAGGCTCCTCCAGACGGTCAAGAGCGTAGACCTTCGCTCCGGCTTCTAGGAGTGCTTCGGCCTGGGTCAATCCTAGACCACGAGCGGCACCTGAGACCAACACCACCTTGCCGGCGAGACTGAACTCTGGCATTCGGGACTTTTGGCCCATTGCGATAGGCTGGGCTGTCATAGGAGCAGTAGGGAATTCGGTGGTTTCGATTGAGACAGACATTGCGATGTGATATTAGGTTGGGAGGGCAGTGATGGGAATAGTAGCGATGAATAGAACGGGTATTGATAAATGCGTCAAGAATTAAGTATACGATGACTTCAAGTCCAGATAAAGAAGAAAGCTGATTCCGTTGATGAGACTATAAACCCCGAGAATAGACTCTCTTTAAATATCTTTGAGTCGGCAAGACAAGCCGAACCAAACCCCACGACACAGTGTCTCGTGAGCAGAAAGAAACTGGAGAATAACCCAAAAGGGAAATCCAGACTGGGCCAAGGGCAGGATAATGCGTCGGGTCCAGGCCTCCTGGAATGCAGACCAAACGGGTGTGGCGAGGGATACCCAACGCACCCCTATACTCCGTACTCCGTACAATGGAGTAATCAGCCTTCGTATCTACGAGTACATTGGCACCCTATCTATGCACATAATACTTCATCGTTCCTCAGAAACACTCCATTGACCTCGGCAAGAATCACAATTTGACACTTGATTCTTGACATGATCATTGTTCACATCCTTGATTTTTCATTTCTCCTAATATCCAAATCCAATAAAATAGCCACTCCCCTAGATAGAAGAAATAAGGAATGATTCATCTAGGAAAACCGGTCAGCCGACGTGACGAAACCCTCATAGTTCACGATGTTTCGAACCCAAGGCCCGGATTTCTCAATTAGGAAACCCGTCTGGGAACTGGGGAAGCACAACGCCACTCTAATTTTTGCTTCACATTATTTCCTTTATTGTTTCTTGGGGAGGACCAGGTGACCTACACTCTTGAGGCTACGTGTACTCCGTACTCCATCCATCCTCCGTGCTCTGTACACTGCCGAGCCCCGTCTTCTAGAAAATTTCCAATATCCGGGGTCAGGTGGTTCGTTGCAGATCGACTGAGTCTCCTACCAATCATACACCTCCAGATGGCCGGTGGTGTCTGTTCCTGTCGCGTTCCTGTCCGATCGCCCCGACTCGAAGGTGGCCCAGGCGCGAACACATTCATTGGCCAATGCCAGAGATCTTTTTTTTCTTTGCTTTCCCTCCCTTTCTTTTCCCACTGAGTGGTTCAGACACCGAGTGTGATATAACATTGTTATAGAAATGTAGCGACTTGCATCGCATTGCAATTCAAGTGCATACGCACTACAGTCAGGTTCCGGGTTATGGAGGAGCTAAATTGGGTAGTCCGAGATCCTCGACCTAAAATTAGTTTCGACCTTCCAGACGTCCAGACCTCGCATGGCCCTGGGAATGCCGAACCTCGAATAGGACTAAGGCCATATAGCTTATCTGGATATTACGAATCAGGGACGTACCGTGTGACCAGCACATTCTTCTCAAGCTCCTTACTCAATGGGGTGATGCCGAGCTCTGTATCCACTTTTTGTTTTATACGTGAGCAGCGCCATCTTCTAGAAAAGCTTTTTCGGTGGAATTGACTTTGGCTCTTCCCCTAGGTAACTCTGCCAGTTGCATTCGGATTTTGTTATCCGCGGCTAGGGATCTGGTTGGTGAGCACCCCACGCTTCGGACGTGGGATTGCGGTGATGTTTCGGCATGGCAAAAGGAGGCCGGGGTGCGGTCTGTGCTATTCTTTGTTCTTCTGTTTACTGTCTTTCCCCGGTCTGGTCTCGTCGGTGCTTCCCTGTTGTGCGCTTGCGGGATCTTCCCGACTGACTCGTTGATTTCGCTGTGTAAAGAAGGTCAATGGTGTCGGTGAGAAAGTGGTTGGTCGAGATGGTCTTAACGAAAGTTGGGGTTTCCCCGCTGCTGGGCCCGACCTAGTCTTTTTCTGTCTATAGCATGACGGTGAGATTTCTCTGAAGCGGTTGAATTGATAGAAGCATGTCTTCTAGGTCTTCTAGTAATTTCACAGCATTATATTCCATGGCTTGTTATCTTCTTCGCGTTTGACGATCGGAAAGAAAAAAAGCCCAGGTAGCTGGAAGCCCCTCGCGAGTTGAAAGAGAACGCGCAGAAACAGTTATCTCGATAATCTAAATGCCGTGAAGAACCCCCCCCCTTTTGAGTGACGACATCACCCCAGACTTTGCGCTCGGCCAGTGGATCGAGCGGGTCTTGCCGAACCCTTTATGAATGAGATACCAGTGAACATCCATATCCAAAGTAGATCGCAAGGATACCCGCGTGGCTAAACGCATCTAACCTTTCTGATACAAACAAGACCCAGCCCAGAACTACATGACCGGTCTAACAATCCAGTTCAAATTTCATCAAGTCGAATGGATTAGATTATATGAGGCGTGATACCCGACCTATCCTCAACCAGATGCACCGTAATGCGCATGAACAAGAATGTCACCCCCAGAATACCGAAGGGTTGTTCGGTGCTATGTACAATGCGTTCTTCCCATGTTCCATACAAGTACAGTAGCCGAAATTCAGGTCTGAAGAATATCAAAGGGGAGAGGGAGAAGGATGAAAACAGAAAAACGTAATAGTGTCATCCCGCTACGTGCAGGCTCGCGTGAAAAGCATAAGGGTAAAAAAGGGCTGTCCAGCCACAGTAGCAGAAATGGGTTCAAGGGCAAAAGGAGGCTCAAACATCCCGGCGTAAATAAATGAACAGATGAATCCGAGTAAACGCCAGTTCCAAGGGGAATGTGAGATATCATGAGATGGGGCAGAGAGTCAAAAACAGAAAGGGGAAATATGATGCAAAGTCAATGGAATGATAGGCCGATGTACGGTGTAGAGTTGCTTTTTGTTGTGCATGTTGTATTTTCACAGTGGTATGTGATTAAGCTTCGCGATAGCCCCAGATACGCTTCTGTTCGCTGACCCACCACTTGCCAACTTGCTCAGCATCCTCAAGCCAAGAAGCAGATTCGGTGCCAAATTTGGGAGAAACTTCTTCGATGAGGCTATCGAGAGTCCATGCCTTGGTGAGGTTTCGTTCACCAGGGTCTTCACCCAGGTGGGTGAATGTGTACTCAAAGCCTTCCTTGAGAGGGAGAATGAGACGATAGGGGACGTCGGCTGCTGTGACGGAGAGCATGGAGCCACCTGCATTGATAAGTCCCATGTTCCATGCAAGGCGCTTGGCTGAGCCATCGGGTTGAGATCGAGCTTCGGGCTGGGAAACTTCACCCTTCTCCGCTTCTGGTGGGGCTTGATCCGGAGAGTCACGGCGACGAGGCGGTTCGTCGATAGAGGAAAGGAAAGGACGCAATAGAGATTGGCCCTGGTACTCTGGAAGGAGAGCAGATGCGATCTGGGAGTCGCGCTCGTTCAGGGAGTTAGACTGAACAAGGAGGTCCAGGATGGTGGGGACGATGGTCAAGGCGGTTGCGTTGGCAGAGATATGCACTCGGGGCATTTGCGGGTGGTGGAAGACCAAAGGCACGCGGAAGTTACTAATATGGCCGTTCTCGTACGTGCCGGTCATCTCTTTGTTGTCTTCACCGAAAGCCTGGCCGTGATCTCCAACGACAACGACGAGAGTCTCGTTGGCAATGCCTGTCTGATCCAGCATGTTCATGATGTCTCCGAGCCAGATATCGACGAACCGTGCGGCGTTGAGGTAATTGTTCATCAGGTCGTGGTTGATATTTCCTTGGTCGCTCATGTACGGTTCTTTCTTGAAGTCGTCTGGAGTTCCCCATGGATGGTGGGTGGTACTGGTGACGTGCGAAAGGAACACGCGAGTCTTGTTGATAGCAGCCTCTTCAAAGAGATCTTGGACATAGGGACGAAGTTCAGTCTCCGCATATCCAAAGTAGTTGATCTCTTTGCCCTGAGCCTTATGCTTCGCATGGGGCGATTCCAGGTTGCTCTTGACGACCTTGTGTTTGAAGCCCATATTTTCGTTGAGAATATTCTGCCGATCATAGTCATCGGTGATTGACTGCATGAAGACCGACTTCCAGGGATACTCAAGAGCTCCAGATTGAGTCGCAGAGGTGTTTTGACGACGCTGCTGAGATTGCGATTGCGATTTGCCTTGGTTGAACAATTCGAGGATTTGCGGCAAGCATGGCTGATATATCTCAAGGGCCGACTCCTCCAGGAGATCGACCGGCAACGGGTTCACACCACAGTGGCTTCCCAAAACACTCTTGAAAGTCAAGGAGCTACCGGTCATGGCGCCTTGAACATTCAGTCCACCCATACCTTCCTGGGTCGGGTTTTGCCACGGGGAGTGGCTCAAGTCGACCTTGGTTCCGTTGCTATCGGTTGCGAATTCGCCGGTCAGCTGCTGAGCGACCGGTGTCATTGTGACCAAACGATCAATGGCCTTCTGGACATTTTCCTTTTTATGAGAAGCGAGCAGACCCTCGAACAATGGAGTACCCTGTTGGGTAGGGAAAAGCTCTTTACGGCCACTTTCAAGGGTCAACAGCACCACATGGTTGACCTCAACCGAGTGCTCCGCGAAAGCCTTTTTCAGCGGTTCGTAAATTTCCCCGCCAATGTTCGAGATCATCAGCGGATCATTGTTCGGGTTGTAAAATCCGCCTTCATCGCCCCCACAAACAAAATGGTAACTGTTGTCCTTCTCTGCACGCTCGCCGGGGCTGAACTCCCAGCGGCTGAATCCCGGTGGTGGGTTTTCGGGAAGCCAAGAAGCCCGTGACCACTGTTCCACAAACGACGAGTCCGGTTCGAATTGAGGGCGAGATTCACCATTGCTATCCGTGATCATCAAAGGGAATGGGACCGCAGGCTCACGGCATCCCTCCACCGTCGCCGTCTTTTTATGGAAAGCTTCGAGCAGTGTCAGTGGGAGCGCTCCCGATAAATGATCATAGGGAATCGAGGGTCGAGTGAGTTCAAGGAAAATGAGTGAGATGAAGATTGTCACTACGGGAATAATGCGACAGAGTGATCGGAAATCTGTAAAGGCCATGCATGATTTTTTGGGCGCCGAAATCAATGTATATCGCGCTCTGAAACCACCCGTGCACAGGTCTCGGATTGCCTGCAACCCAAGTCCAGTGATGTTGTACAGGTACGAATGGAGCAACCACGCCACTAGTCCAAGCACAGTGGCTGCCGCAGACACTGTCGAGATACCGCTGAGGAGGATTTTCATCGCCGCTGGATCGCTCAGGAAGCTACCGCCAGCTGACCAAGCAACCTCGGCACCGGTCTGCAAGAAGAATCCGAATTGGATGGACGAAGCGCCCCATGTAATCAACCTAATTCAAATATTAGACGTTGCGCTCACTTTTGTTGCCGAGTTCCGTGTCTAGAGTTTGGGGTACACATACGACAGGGCCCCACCCAACACCGTCGAGAGCCATTGCCACCGACCTTCCGGTGGTTGGAAGCGCAGCAACAGCCGGACAGCTATGATCACCAGCACATCTTGGAGAATGAGGGTCGGCGAGTAGAGAACGAAATAGAGGAACGGTAATGACCGGAAGTGTAACGCGATATGTAGGGCCTTGGATGCGAGGCCGCTCACGACGAGCGCAGAGAAAAGGAAAGGCGGCAGTGGTGGTAAAAAGGCGAGGATAGACATTTTGGAATCATTTCATGACACACTGGAGTCGCGGTATTGGCAAGAGGTAGACAAAGGGGTGGGACACCGGTCTGGCAACGGAATGCGAGGGCAGATAGAGTAGGGCAAACGAGAGACCAGGAACGCAAAACCCCAGAGAGAAGGAGGAGAGAAAGAGAAGAGAGACCTCAGAATGGAGGAAAATTGGAAAGAGGACAGGAAAAGACTATTCTTAGAGAGAAATGCCGAAGGGACAGAACAAGTCCAATTAGGCGACTGGGAAATTGCGCACGCGACTAGGAGGCTCCAACTCAGTCCAATGCTTGTTTCTGTTGCTTTTTTTCTCCGTTTTGTTCTTGTTGGGCCGTTTTGTAAATTACGTGGGTCGTGAGAACCACTTTTATGACCCTGATCCCCAGTTCTTCCCTCATTGCATCCAATACCCAGATGCCTCGGATCCAGGTCTCCTCCGACCCATCCCAGTGGACCCTCACATTGGGGGCTTAGAACCACAATGAGGCTGTACGGAGTACGGAGTACCTTTTCATGAATACAATACCTGGACAGGTTATTATGCCCAGATTTGTGCAGCCAAGAGGGGCTAGGTGGACCCTGCATCGTACTATTCGTCTACCGATGAGACTGGGAGGCTTTTCCAAATTTGAACCCTCGATGATTCGTTCGCTCGGGCTCCAGCTGAGACAAAATTGGGCCCTGATGGTCTCATCGGTGGAAATTCCCTTCCAAACAGATCTTGAATTCGCAACTCCAAAAGAAACACGGCACGTAGCCTCGTGTTCACCGTTCGAAAGAATCCGGGGAAACAGGGAGACTCCCAGACCCAAAGTGACCCTGAAGCTATTTTCACCGGGGCCCACTTGCAGTGCCACTTTCTATTATATTAAGGGTCTTTCCCCTGATTACGTCGAGTCCCAAACCCCGTCTCTCCGGACTCTGTACAATATCCTCCCCATTGCCAGAACGTGATGATCCTCAGCCCTGCAAATGGGCCTCGACTGACTTTGTGATCGTCAAAGATCCCGTGTCCGCTGAGCCTTGCGAGTGTCTGATAGAGATTTAAGCCTTGTGGATCTCAGCGTGTTGATCTCATACCGGTGTTCGTTTGTGTGGGTAAGACAATCCCACTTATTTCTCCTTCTCTAATACATTTTCAGCCCCTCCGTATGTTGCGTACGCAGAACTGGTCAGCATGTCGCTGAATGATTCCTCTGTCATCCTGCGCACAAACCTCCAGGGGATTAGAAATAGGGGTGAATAAAGGCAAGCTTCTAAAGTTTCTTGGCAGTAGACCCTGCAGCAGACTGGTGAGGGACCTCCACGTCAAATTTGTATTTTTCGTATTATTGGTATTGATGGTCAACGTGTGTGATTTTCTTATTACTTGGGGAATCCGAGCGTTACGGTGAAGTCTGAACACTTCGCCCCGGCCCCATATGACGCAGTCGTGGGTGGACCGTTCCCCATACGCAGACTTAGCAGAAGCCAGGCTTTATTAGAATAGAGGTCTAAGCCTGAAAGCCACTAGGCTGTTCGTGGGCCACATGGGAAATCAGCACATGAATTATTAGATGTGTTCATGATTCCCTCGCCTATGTTGTGGTGTTACAACGACACTCCATGAAAGGTGCTGAGAAGTTAGTCAAAAGCTAAATCAAACTAATCAGACACATGCCTATACGGAGTACATGCATCTGTGGGCTGAAAATCTGTTTTCTTGACAGTCATTGTATCGCCAACCTGTGATTCATGCAGAACCGGGCCGTGCATATAGTCCGTACGCTGTCAATTTCTCCGTACAACGCATCGGACTTTGTCCTCCAGCATCAATCTAGGTCATTCGACATATGTTCTTCATCTGCAACGATCTTCAGATTGTATTTAACTTCATATACTCCGTACTTCGTACACCGTGGTTTGTACTTTGACAAGCTTCTACATCTATAAATGCTTCTTATTCCTCATGCCAATATATACAACCTTGAAACCCAGCAGGGTCAAATACAATAAAAAGCCCAACGCAGAGAACAGTTCAAATGAGAATCATTTCTGTCCCTTCAATGCAGCACGCTCCCTCACAGTATCAGCAATCCCCTTCCCAACCTCCGACCCCAACTCCTCAAACCCCTTCACAACCCCCTCCCTATCCCCCTCCCCCATCTCCTGACTCATCTTGAACTTACCCTGCAACCGCTCAATCCGAATCTCAATCCCAATGATATTCTTCTTCAAAAGCTCCACATAATTAACCGGTGCCTCAGACACATTCCACGCCGTCTTCCTCTCACCACCAGTATACCCCATAATCCCCCTCTCAGACTGCCGTGACAGATCCTCAATCTGCTTCTGCAAGAACGTACCCGTCTCCTCAGCCTTGGAATTGCAGTACACGCTGATCTTGCCATACGCCTGCACGGCAGTGTAGTTCCAAGTCGGGACGACCTTGCCCGACACCGGCTTGGTCTCGGTGTAGAACTTCGGCGTAACGTAGTGGTGGTATGGGCCATTGAAGAGGACCAGAACCTCGTCCGTGAGCTCGAGCTTATTGTTTCCAGCGGCGTTTTGCTCGGCGAGCGCTTCCATTAGTGCTTTTGCTTGGGGGTTTTGTTTTGCGACGTGCCCGCGCAGGATGCCATTTGGGATTGTGTCGGTTGAAGCGGGCACGTCGAGGACGAATGGGATGTGGCTGGATTGGATGAATGATTGGGTGGGTGATTTGATTGCTGTGGTCAGGATGCCTAGTGGGTTGTCGCGGATGAATTGTTGGAGGATGGGGATTTGGCCCTCGGCGTGGACGGCGCGTAGATACATGGTCGTGAGAGGTGATTGAGATAGATACAGGTATGTTCAATTGCTAGAGGCTCGAGATTGAACAGACGAATATAAATATGCGGGGCTTCATCTCTGTCTGTCCACAGTAGACCGCTTTAGATCGCATCCCACTTAGTTCGTGTCATCCCGAATCTGGGTGGTTTGATTGGACATCGGCGCCGAGTTATCAACGCTTTCCTTGGCCACTTTTGTTTTGCCAATACTTCAATCAGGTCAACGTTCATCTGATAATGAGTAGAAATTCCGTTGAGCAGGTTGATGGTAAAATGATCATGAGTAGGGATGACTGAATCAAAGGAACTAGGTATACACATTGTATCAAAACCAAAAATGACGCCAAACTAATGATCCAACTACACCGAAGACACCAAATGCTAAAGCACAAACCTAGAGCCCAGGGCGAAGCTCACGTAATGCGCGACACAATCTCATCCTTCCCTAACCGGTCCAAGATCCCCTTCTTCAGTCCAAGGAACCGTTCAATATCACCCCGGCGCATGCCCTGCTTATCCCGCATGGTCAACACCTGCTGGATAGTCAAGGCATCCAGGAACGATCGTCCGGGGTGACCTGCGCGGCCAAAGTCCTCGGCTTCTTTGTCCGCCGCCTCGGTGAGACGTTGCCGAGCGGTAACGACTAGAAGCGCCGGGTTGGAGGCTTGTGGGAAAACTGTTTGCATCGAGCCGGGACGATTGACGGTGCTGGAGTTTGAGAATGTCGGGGATGGGTTCACGGGGCCGATGGAGCGGAGGGAGGCAGCGAAGTCCGGGTCTCGTCCATCCATATCAATGGCTAGAAGGTTGTTTGTTAGTACTTTCTTGACATTGTTGCGTGGTAAAGACGGGGAAATCTGCCGGAGGCATGTACGCACCATCGGATTTTACGCTAGATGCCTTCTCCTTTGAGTGGTATTTTGGGCCCTGCGAGGGAGGTACATTTGCTCGAGGAGGGGGCGGCGCAGGATCGGTCTTGGGTGTAGGTGCTGAAGTAGCTGAAGGTGTAGGCGCTATTTTTGCTTCCTTCGGAGCTACGCGGGGCCCTCGCGGTGGCGGAGCTGGCTGCTTAGGGTATTGGCGCCGTGCGGCTGCGCCAGCAGCTGATTTTGCAGGTTTTGAAGCAGCGGAACCCATTGCAAACGGTTTGTTATGAAACTGAAGGCGTTGGCGAGAGGTGAAGCTTTTTGCAGCGGAGCTCGGGGGAAAATCGCGGAGGTCCCAGGTCGCCTTGGCGTTTAGTCAAAACTCCATCGAATTGTGACGTCAAAATATACATGCCACATTAGGACCAACAAACTACTTCGCAGACATTACTTCAATATAAAAAGTGGACTAATGCCATGTATGCTCGGACAAAAGACCCCGGACTTTATCTAGGATACATGGCCGAGCAAATATGTCAAGCTTGTTGCTCAAAGGAACAAAGATCCTCGGTGGAAATCGCGCAGCGTATCTATAGAGACGAACCCCTAGCGAGCACTATATACAATGGGCAATCTGCAGTGGCCCAGTTGAAGACAAGGGAAAATTTGTGAGTATGCTGTGTGGGATCTGTATTTTCGCGAATAAAAAGAACATTGGATATCACCGAAGCTAAGATACAATACCATCCAGGCCCAAGACCACACAACAGTACAGTTTGAGGAAACTGCAAAAAGACGACTAGGGCCAAGACAGACACATTTTATAATCATCCCAGAGGCTTAGCGAAGGCCAGCAAGGCGCCGACCCTGCACTTCACCCAGCGCACGGCTGCCACTAACGAATGCGACCGCACCAACAACAGCTGCCGCGGGGAGGACCTGGAACAAGTTCCAAGAAGTGTAGTAAAGGAAAAAGATTCCTTCAAATGCGATCAATGATCCGAGGAAGATGGCGTGTGGGAGAGGGGCAGACTTGAATGCGGAAGGTAGATGGTTGACGTTGGCACCAAGGAAAAGCCACTGTGAACAACATATTAGCGACGCTATTGACATGGATGGGCTCCACTTACCAAGCCAGCAAGAGCGGGAATAGCAGCACCGACCATGGCGACAAATGCTAGGGTGATCACAATGGGTGGGCTAGATGCAGAGTCCTTGAAAATGTGGTGGATCTCAGGCTTCTTGCCGTAGCGCTCGACCTCAATGGTGGGCACGGCCTCCTCCTGGTTGCGATCAATAGACAACTTGAATGCGGAGCTATCGTATGCTTTGGAGCTACCAAAACCACCAATGACAATGCGCGCATCCACTGGGTTTGACAGGGAAAGGAATTGGAGTGGCAGATCTTTCTGTGTCTAAAGGGCATGTGTTAGGCGCGCAGCGGGGAGTTTTGATCAGAAGCTCATACCAGTTCGACCCTTGATTTGCCATTCTCTTTGACACTGAAAGGATAGGAGATATCTAATCCAGTCTCGCCATCCTTCAGCAGAAGGAAAGCTTGGTCAGGTCGCTTTGGGGAGCTTCCTTCTTGAGCTGTCAAGGTGATGCGCATGGTATCGGCACTGGCAAGGGAGACGTGCTTGGAGAGAGGCTTAGATGCTGCGATCCTATCCAAATACAGTAATTAGTTTCATGCATCTCTATACAGCCTGGAATACATACTGTTCCTTAAAACCTCCATTGACGCCAGCACCTTTAGGTTGAACTGCCACGGTGGCATCAGTAAAGCCCCAAGCTGTGGCAGCGGCGCCGGGCAAAGCAGCCGCGGCCAATAAGCAAAATGGAACGGTAGCCTGCCAGATATGCATCGTGAAGAAATGAGCAAAAGAATTGAGAGATAACAAACAGCTATCGAGCTCTGGGGGAGATGGAGGTCAGAGGAGTTGCAGAATAAGGCGGACAGATGATGCCGATAAGCGCCGATCACCGTAGCCCTAATTTCTTTTCTGCTCGATCGCAGCACCTGGGCACCTCTTATCACTTTGTTTCGACTTCTCCGCCACAAACACAACTTCAACTCTGGCCTAGTCTATACGAGCCTATTTGTGAAGCCTTTATTAAACAACTGCGCATGGGTGAACCTCTGGTCGCGTGAGTTTTGCACCTATACACCGGGCCCTAATCCTCAACTTCTCTCCTTCCGTGCACCGCAGTCTTCTGACGTCGACCTCTCCTTCACCTAATGTCCCCTATATGCTCATTTTCCCACACCCTAGTTGC